>PVHX01026420.1:0-20878 GCA_004024805.1 Geosciurus inauris
TAATTGCCTTGCTTTTAGTTTTCTGAGTATAATATTCTTGATCGCAATATTTTAATGAAGTCTGTTAAGCCAAAGTATTAACTTAACTTTTGTTATGCTTCAGGAGGATTTGTGAAAGTTTCTGAACCAAGATGCCAGAATAAAAACAGCACTAATCTTTGTGTATATTAAAAAGGTTAAGTGACTTGTATTAGAAATAAATAAATATGAGAAAGAGAGGAGTAAAGGGAAAAGGGATAGTGGAGGCACAAAAAGAAATTTTTGTAGAGAAAAGGAAAGACTATATTCTCAATGTTAAGGTTTGTGGAAGCCTCATTAAAGATTTCTGCTGCTTTTAATGCACAAAAAATGAGGAATGGTATAAATTGTCTACATTTGGGGCTAGAGTGGGTGTAAGAGAGAGAGAAGGAGGCCATGTGGGTAATGCTTATTACTATATTTGAATACATTAGGGAAAAAACAGGTGGGGCTTTGCTTCTCCTTCTTACCATTTTCCCTTCATCTCCTCTAAGAAAGAAGTGAAGAGTGTACTCAACTGATGCAAATAACTGACTCTCTTCCAATAGATTTCCTTTTTACATTTCCCAATGGACACTGATTCAGACATTTTTAGGCAAAGCCAAATTAGAGAATACAATTTAGGAACTTAATTTTTTGAACACTTCAACCCCTGATTGATAAATTTCTAAGGATAGGCTACTCAGGCAAAGAGATCACACTTGACTGAAATGCTCCCTTAGTTTTAGACACCAAAGAGTAAGTCAGTTGTGAACAAACTTCTTTGTTAATATAATAGAAAAGAAAAAAAAAAGAATTATTTTCAATCAATATAAGATATTCACTTTTTAATTCATAAATACTCTTATAAAGAACAGAAAATCTTAATTTTCATATGTAAAATTATTTTTGTTAGTTCTAGATCTTGTTTTGATAATTTTGCCCTTTATCCATTTCTTGAAGATATTTCAATGCATAAATTTTCACAAGTATATTGATAATTCACCAGAATTTATTTCTGCATATATTGGAAGCAAGAATACTTTAAACAAAACTCATTGCTGACCTCAAAATGGAGAAATTCTTTAATTTTTGATATTTGCAAAATCCTAATAGGAATGTTGTTTGCTGCAGGTCTGTGTTCTTTGTTTGGATGTTTTTTGAAGGGTTGTCAATGTTGGAATCTTTTTCATTTTCTTTTTTTCATACCAGAAATTGAATCCAGGGGCATTAAATGAAAAAGCCACGTACCCAAACATTTTTAATCATTTATTTATTTTAATTTCAAGACAATGTCTCATCCCGTTGCTGAGGCATTAATTTTGTGATCCTCCCTCTTAAGTCTCCTGAGCCACTGGGATGACGGGTGTTCAACACAGTGCCAGACATGGATTTCTTATATAAATATATATGTATGATACATATATATGTGTATATATTTTTCAATTATAAATTTAAGGAAAATAATTAATGGACTCATTTAAAAATCTGGTGAGATTATTTGTATTAATGACTAGAAAGCATCAATAGATTATGTCAATTTCTTTAAGCATACTGAATCAAATTAATACATTATGGAGGAGATAACTTGTCCATGTGATCAGCATCGGAACTCAGTGGGAATTTGATCATAGAACAACATGGGAACTTGACTTTCACAACAGCATATTGAAGAAACAAAAACTATCCAAAAAATTTCTACTAAACATGGAAGTGTCATTGACAGAAATACAGGATTTCAAAATGCATCTCTAGCTATCCAGCTGAGAAAGATTTTAACTCTGGAAAAATAAAAAGTTTGGTTTTTCATCTCTTTCTTATCCCTATTTTATGCTTATTAAGGTGATTTTAAGAATTTTAATCAAAGCATAGGATTACAAAATAAAATTATTTCATTGACAGTGGCTTCATACAATTGTTGGGAGACTGATAGAATAGTTAGAAAACCAGTAGGATTTCATGGGGTTCTTCAGTCTAAGTCAGAATTTTTTTTACAAAGAAAGCTCAAAGTCACACTAACCGTAAGTGGTTAATTTGAGTTGTTTCAACAAAATTCCAAAGACTGAGTAGCTTTTATTTATTTTTATTTTTGCTTTTATTTTTGGTACTGGGGATTGAATTTAGGGGCATTTGACCACTGAGCCACATTCCCAGCCCTAGTTTTTGTTTTATGTAGAGACAGGGTCTCACTGAGTTGCTTAGCACCTCGCCGTTGCTGAGGCTGGCTTTGAACTTGCAATTCTCCTGTCTCAGCCTCCCTAAGTGCTGGGATTACAGGCTTGCGCAACCACGCCCAGTTGACTGAGTAGCTTTTAAACAACAAAAATGTACCTCCCACAGTTCTGGGGGATGTAAAGTCCAGTATCAAAAAACCGATGGTTCTGGTATCAGTAAGGGTTAACATTCTGGTTCCTAGGTGGCATTTTGTGCCTGCATTCTCTAATGCTGGTTGAAGGAGCAATCTCCCTTGGGTCTCTTTCATGAGGACTCCAGTTCTACTCCTGAGTACTCTTCCCTCAGGATCTACTCACCTCCTAAAGCCTTCAACCTCCTTGGGTTTTAGAATCAGCATATGAATGTATGGGACAAAACCCTTACTGGAGTACTTGTCCAAAGGTAAAATCCAGGGATGTGTGCCCTGTAAAGAAATAATGATGTTTATTTTGGCTTAGGCCATTTTACACTTAACAGTATACAGGAAATTTGTCTGAAAAAGAACCTTCTATTGAGCTAATTATTTACTTTGTGTTTCCTGTTTGGGATTTATTCTTTATGAAAATTTACTCTATGATCTTTTAAATGTCAAATTTGAAAAGCAAAAAGCAATGCAATCTGATATATTTAAGTGAAAAAAAAAAAAAATAAAATAAATAAATAAAGGCCCTGAAGTACTATCTAAGCCCAGATAATTCAATGAGGTTATGGTGCCCTCTCGGTAGTTTTATTGCAGTATTAAATTTCTCTCTATGTAAGAAATCCATATGCTGAATTCTGTGTGAATATATGCCCCCTGCATACAGTATGCTGACCTTCCTGATCCCACCCTGATGGGCCTTCTTCCCCAAGGTGTTCCTGACTAATGTGTTTTCTGAACCCGTATTACTGTATGCTGGCCCTGCCCACTTGGAGGTCAGGCTGCAGGACACTGGCATTCTACCTTTAAAACTTATTGCAAGAAGACAGAACATGTCTTTTCTTTCTCTTGGGATTTTGTGTCCAAGCAGCTTTAAACTTTCAACCTGACCCTACTAGTCAGACAACAAAGCAGATGGCAAATTGTCTTGCCTACTCCGAGAGAGAGAATATTCACAATGAGAAGCAGAGTGCTGTAATGAATGCCATGTATCATGGCAGAGCCCACATTTTCAGCTGACTAATATTGTATCTATGTGGGAGAAAAATGAACACAAATTTTCTTGACAATATCTAGGTAGGCCTCATATTTGCTACACATCTGTTATGCTTGCTTAATGGCCAAAGATGTCAATCGCCCTTTTTTCTCTCATATTTGTACCATTCTTTGTTTCATCCATCCCCTTCTAAACCATAGTCTTCTTGAGATTCAGATGCAATCATTTTTTAAAATTTCTTTAGAAACCATTCAGTCTATATTATAATTTGAATTATTTTGTCAATAAAATATTGACTTCTCAAAAAAAATTTCCAACCATAATCACCTATAAATTACTTGTTTATTTAGGTGTTCCTTTGATACTTATTTTATTAATTGGTTTTGATTCCAAAACAAAATATCATAGACGAAAAGGCTTGAAATTCAAACATTTATTTTCTTACAGTTATGGAGACAAGAAGTCCGAGATCAATGTCAGATGTGTTTGTTTCTGGTGAGGGCTCTTTCCTGGGCTGCCATTTTCCTGGTTGTCTATATGACTTCTTCTTTGGGATTGCTTGGAAAGGGGAAGAGATCTTCTTAGAGTCTCTTCTTATGAGGATGTTTATGCTACTGAATCAGGCTCCTCTCTTATGACCTCATTTAACTTCACTTATCTCACTAATTTTTCACAATTAAAGTCACTTTGGGTATTAGGATTTCAATATATTAACTTTGGGATATGCCAACATTGAATCCTGAAGCACAAGAAATAAAATCAATGATCAATAAATGGAATGATATCAAACAAAAAGCTTCTTTATAGCAAAGGAAACAATCAAGAATATGAAGAGAGAGCCTACAGAATGTGAGAAAATCTGCCGCCTGCACCTCAGATAGAGGTGTATCTAATCTCCAGGATATATAAAGAACTCATAAAACTAAATAACCCAATCAATAAATGGGCAGAGGAACTGAACAGATACCTCAAAAGAAGAAATACAAATGGTTAACAAATGTATGAAAAAAATTTTCAACAAATATATCACAAAATTGTTCTGTAGCAACTGGAGAAAAATGCAAATTAAAACTACACTGGGATTTCATTTTCCTCTCATTCCAGTCAGAACGGCAACAATCAAGAATACTAGTAACAATAAATGTTGACCAGGACATGAGGGAAAGAGTACACTCATATATATATGGCTGGTGGGAGTGCAAATTGGTACAATTACTCTGGAAAACAGTATGGAGATTTCTCAGAAAACTTGGAATGGAATCAACATTTAGTGAAATCATATAGGTTCCATTTCCTTTTGCTCTGTTTGTTTTTTCCTCCTTGTTCCATTTTCACTCTTTTGCAAATCCTACTTATTGTCTGTAAACCAATGTAGGAACAAAACAGTTGATAATACTAAAAGAATGGTTGAAGTCAGGCACGGTGGCACACGTCTATAATCCCAGTACTTTAGGAGGCTGAGACAGGAGAATTGAAAGTTCAAAGCCAGCCTCACCAATGGCGAGGTGCTAAGCAACTCAGTGAGACCCTGTCTCTAATAAAACACAAAATAGGGCTGAGAATGTGGCTCAGTGGTTAAGTAGCCCTGAGTTCAATCCCTGGTACCCAAAAAGTTTGCACCATGCAATTCAAGCTGTGTAAGGAAAGAAATGAAGATACTAAAGAGAAGATAAGGGCATGGAGGAACCAAAGGTGACTGTGAAACACAAAATAACTATAATATAGAAATGGTTTAGACAATTAGTGGGTGTTTGTAGACCAAGATTGATTATTCAGGACAGGAAATCACAAATGGAGGGGCTAGGGTTCCCAAAAAGCAGCAGAAATCATTCCTTAAGTACAGTGGATATGAAGAATTATCTCAAAGTACTGAAGAAAAGGAGAAACAGAGATTTTGTTGTTGTTGTTTGGTTGCTTGTTTTTTCAAAAAAAGACATTGCAATTATGTAGAATAATGATAAGATTTATGATTGGGATGAATGGTTTAGAACTATATGTAAAAGTATTTTTTGATAAGAATAATCTTCAGAATTGATGAATGTCTTAAGTGTTCTTAACTATAAAAAGTATAGAGGATGTGTATTTATGTATGCATTCTACCTTAAAAATATAAATATTTTCTATGATCCATATATGTTGAAGTGATTTTCACAATGTTACTTATTTTTGTTTGTCTTTGAAATCTTAGATCAGGCTTCACCACTTCCTCTGATTCCTCCTCTCTACTGCTGTCAGTATCCTTGGTTGAGTAGCATTTTGAATACCTGTAACACTAATCATTTCCTACCACTTATTTGTTCATTTGTCTGCATCTTCCACTGACCAGTAAATCCCTGAGAAAATAGTACACTTCTTATATATTAAAGCACAATAGTTAAATAATATATGCTTATTGAATGAATAAATGAAATGAATAAGTGAATGAATAAGTGAATGAATGAATGAATCATCTCTCTTTTCAAAATTTTACAGTTTTGTGTGTTTTCTATTCCAGAAAATTTGTATTTCCAATACTGAGTGAGATAGAATAATATTTTCCTAATTGATTCTTAGAAAACTTAAAACTGGATTATTTATTCTGAATTATAAAATAAATACAAAGATTTTTTTTGCATTGTTGTGAGAATTCATGTTACCAGTAGTTAAATATAATATTGTCAATAATAATACAAATTCATGTTTTGATATAATTAACATATTGCTAGGTAAAAACAAAATCAAGTTGTAATAAAAATCAGTTTTGAAAAATTCATTGAATATTTTTGATACATGAATCATTGTTGATACATGAATTATTCATGTTTATAAGAATGAATTAGAGAAAAAATTAAATTTATGCCCTCAAGAAATTTAGATTCTAATGGATACATACACTTATATACACGTACATGTGTTCATCTTCAATTGGTTGACTCATATATTAGCTTGTGTTACTTTATTCTGTCATTTTTCTTATATGTTATATTTTATATATATTTAATGATATATATTGTACTTAATTGATATTTGCTCTTATATATAATGTTTCTATTTTCTTGGGAAATGTAGTAATAATTCATAAGTTCAAGACCCTTAGATTTCTGTACTTACTATTGGTAATAATTTTTAAAATTACCTTTTCTCTACAGCATATTTCAACAAATACTTTTACCTTCTCAATGAATAGATGTTATATAGAAATTTCATTTTTACCATATACCTAAAAAAAGTCACTGTGTAAAACAACTTTTAATTTAAAAATGTTCACAATATAATATAAAAATATAGTGCAGGTTGTTGAAAAACACTTGAAAATGTTCTATTTACCCAATATGCTAAAACTTCATTTCCAAAATGTAAAGGGAACATTTATACAAGAAATTGAAGGTAGCTCATAAAAATACATCTAGGCCCTGACCTAATATCCACTTTGAAATTACATGTTATACATTTGTTTTAAATTTATTGTCTACTTTAAGTGGTTATTTTAAAAACTAATTTATAGTAGAAGCTTATGGATTTTAAGTATCTAAGAATCAGCCCATTTTAAAACCATGGGATGCCCTGGGCACTTTCACATTGTGACCTTTCATTTTCAAGTAATATGCTCTGAAAAATGGAATTTTGATGTAGTCCCTGCCTTACTCATAGCCCTCTGTGACTTATAAAATCAAGTAATTAACATAGTTTAAAAAAATCATTTTACTTCAGATGTCATTGCTCAATTCTCCCATAACTTTGTGCCTGATTTGACCCAGGGTGCCTGACCCTTTAAATGATTGCTTCACGAGATACTTGGAACTCATCATACCACAGAAGTGTAGCATTTATCTCTCTTTTAACAAGCCATGTCAGAATAAGAAGACCTAATTTCACACATTAGAGGAAAAGAGACTGTTAGAATCATTAATCAGAGATAAGGGAAAGCACATGTAAAATGAGTTTGGGGTGGCTGAACATTTTTCCAATTACCAGGCTATATGCTATAGGAAAAAGAAGATAATAAACAGGAGAATGAATATCCTTTGCTTCACACTTTTCTAGAAAAGAAAGACAATAAGTATTACTACAAAATGTTCACTGATTTAGCACATAAAATATGGATAAAATGATCTAATATTCATAATGTGTGGCAAGTTATTGCTTAAACAGAAAAGAAATGCCGATATTAAAATTGTTAAATCATAATAGTGATGTAGGCAAATGATGATCATAATGCAGTCTTCTCGTTGCATTTTAATTTAGAGAAATCCGTTAACATCTATGTGGTACAGGTAGAGACAAGAGTATATTTAAATTATCAAGTTTACAAAATAAAAAGCAACAAGAAAAAAGATTTTTAAAATGAATCAAGCCATGCCTATGTTAAAATAATATAATAAAGATGCCATTTTTTGATGATTATTAGTTAAGCTGAGCTTGGTAGCATATTTCTGTGATCTTAGAGAAGTTAAGGTGGGAAGATCACTTTATTCATGAGTTTGAGATGAATCTGGGGAACAAAGTTAGACCCCCGATCCCCTAATCGGGTGCTATTATTATTTACTATTATTTAACATTTTATTGATACATAATAATTGTACATATGAATTATATAAAATGTAAATTTTAGATTCAGGCATATATTGAATAATGACTAAATCATAGTGATTAGCGTAATTACACCTTAACTTTTTTCATTTATTTATGGACAGTCCATTTAAAATCCTCTCTCCCATCTCTTTCAAGGTATGCCCTGCATTGTTAACCATTTTCACCCACTGTGCCATGAGACTCCAGAACATTCCCTGGTCTAACTGCAACATTGTACATGTTAAACAACCTCTGAACAACCTCTCATCACTTTCCTCCTATTCTCAGCGCTCTCTGGTAACAACTATTCTACTTTCAACTTCTATGAGATCAACTTTTTAAGATTTCACCTTATGAGTGAGATCATACAGTTTGTGTCTTTCTGTGCCTGACTTATTTTATTTCATATAATGCCATCCATGTCCACTGAAGTTCTCACAAATAATAACATCTTGTGCATTTTTATGAATTAGTAATATCCATTTTATGTGTGTACCACATTTTCTCAATCCATTTATCCACTGATGGACATTTAGGTTGAGTTCACATTTTGGCTGTTGTGAAAAAAACATGGGGGTGCAGAAAGATAGTACTGAGAAGCTGTTTCTTGCTAATGATCATATATGCACACACACACATGCACGCAACAGGCATGATGGACACACAGATAGACCCACCATGGATCACTCATCTGCCAAATGTATGTGTAGTGTAGTTGGTTTTTCCTGTTTTCTCCAGATTTATAGGAATACGTATATTGATCATGACATTCATAGCAAGTGAATACAGTACACTTGGCAGAATATTATTTCTCTTTATAATGAACAGTCAGAGGTATAAATGTGCTCTGAACTTTAAAGCATTGTCTATTTCTTGTAATTCTTATTATTGATAACACTTGCAGTTAGGACACGTATATGTATAATGCTAATTTTTGTGGAGGGAGGTGTAAAACGATGCAATGCATGTGAAAGGAGATTAACAAATTTAAACTGACATTTAAATAGACTTTACCCTTAGTGTTCAAAACCTCTAGAGGAAAAAATACAAAAATTTGAAACTCTCACAAATGTTTGCTACATTAGTGTTTATTTTCTTAATATTTTTTTTCAGTCTTGAATTCAGGATGTTTGTGATGAAGTAATTCCTTCCACCCTTCATACTATGACTTTCAGTAACATTCCATGTAAATCTATTCATATTAACATGGTTTAGACTAATACTATGACCAGTCCTTCTTGATTCTGTATTTTAAAGTAATTTTGAGGTTTTTCTTTCTAGGATGACGTCCCAGGAAAAGAAAAATCCAGCAGGCTTAGCCATTGATACCTCATGTCTTTTAGAATCATCTAAAGGTCAGATGAGTTGCAGAAAGCAAAATTCAAGTGAATGTGGCATTTCTCATTACATGTATAGATTATTTTGACATCTCTATAATAATGTATCCCTCCATCCACTCTTTGTAGTCTTGAGTAATAAAACTAAGAAACCAATCTAGTAAGTAGTTTTTGATATGGGAACTTAATGTGATTGCAGCAGACTATATTTCATGTCAAAAATCACTTCACTAAAACAAACAAAAAAAACATGAACAAATGAGTAAATGAGAAAGAACAGACAACCTACATCTACACAAAAATACATGCATGTATATTTACATTAATTAAAAAGCATAAAGGTTGGTAATGTTTATGAGATTTTTAAACCATCATTGGTTTATGATAACAATTCTAAGTGTTAAAGATGTTAGAAACAAAATTTTTCCTTGACATAATAACTGATCTTCAATAAGTAACATCATGAAATTTATATTCTGTTTACCTTCACATAAAAATAAAAGTATTTTGTAAAAACTGCATATATATGATATTTTATATTGTTTAATGCTGTGTTTATTCTCACAACCAATTCCTTAATAGACATTCATTATTGCAAACTATCTATGAAATGTTCATGGAGAACATATGTTTTAAGGCTCAGGATGTAGCTCAGTGGCAGTTTGCTCGTCTAGAATGTGACAACTGGGTTCTATTCTCAGCATCACAAAAGCACATACCAAGAATATTTGTTTTAATTGGAAAAGGATGTAATGAAAAACAAATTTGGGAAAATGTCACATTGGTGTAAAACATTTGTAATTTTCTAATTCAAATGACAAATAGAGACAGACTTGGAGTGAAATATGGTGTAGTAAAATTATTTACATTAAAATGAAAGAGACAGTGGGAGACGGGAGATGCAGAGGGGAGAAAGAAAGAGAACCTGTATTCCAGTTTGGGCCCTAAAGATAAATACATTAAAACAAGATATTAATGTGGATTAAATGAGGGCATTCCATCTCACTTTCAGAGAAGGTGAGTTGAAACAGAGATTTATAAAGTAAATGAGTAAATGTCTTCCCAACTAAAAGATGAACAAGATGAGACCAAACTGCATGTGTGTTTGTGTATGTGTGTGTGTGAGTGAGAGAGAGAGAGAGTGAGAGAGAGAGAGAGAGCTCTGAAATATGAAAAGAGAGAATGTGTTTAAAGAACAAGAAAGGTTTATACTTATATTTCTGATGGAAAATTTATTGAAAAGTACAGAGGAAAAATAATAAACATTTAAAAATATTTTTTTCCAGAAAAATACAAACGTAGATTAAAGGCAATTGAGTCACAGTGTCCAT
Organism: Geosciurus inauris; assembly: GCA_004024805.1. Classification (NCBI taxonomy): domain Eukaryota; kingdom Metazoa; phylum Chordata; class Mammalia; order Rodentia; family Sciuridae; genus Geosciurus; species Geosciurus inauris. Next base: position 10,567 of record PVHX01026420.1, read on the forward strand.
TCACTCACTGGGAATTTTTTATCATGCATAGTAGTAAATACTAATTTATATAGTAATGATACTATAAAAGCCAATTGATTTTTAACCTATTATTTTTTTATTTCCTCTTGAGGAAGGGAGAAATGAGGTATGCATGTACATACATGCCAGGATACACTGGGAAATTCAATAAGGTTTCACTAATTGCTTTATTTTTTATAGTACTAACATATAACTTTAAAAAGCCACACACTACTCAGAAATATGGATTTTATAAATGAAAGACCTCTAAAAATGTAGAAAATGTAGCTTCTGCGGAGCAAATGTCAGGTCAGTGATAAGATAGAGTAATACGGAACTGCTGATTTCATTTGAACCATTGAAAATGTATTTGGTGCTTTACATTTTATTTTTGCATTATATTGATTGAAAAATAAAAGTTAACAAAGAGTTCTGGAGAGTTCTAATTCTTGATAAGATGATATAATCATGTACCACTCTTTCTCTTCCACCACATGAAGCTATTAAGAACTGTACAGAAGGCTAGAAGCAATCACTTTAAAATTAAATAGTATGAGGCACTTAGGGGAAGAAGGCCAGAATTCAAACTTTCATAGAATGAATTATAATTGCCTTTTTCTCCCTCCAGTATACTTTTGTCTGAACTCAGTGTGGATTCAACCACAAAAGTGAGCACATGTATAAAATACTTTTTATATATTATTTACTAGAAATATGTTGGTGATTTTCATTGTCTACAATCAAGAGCAATGTTGTTCTGTAGTTTTCTTTGGATGCTTCTGTATTATGGTAATTATAGTGATCGTGGCATAGTGACATGTCCTGGGAATTATTTCCTTTTCTTCTATTTTTGAAAATGTTTTAAAAAGAAAGATTGGTATTAATTCTTCATTAAAAATTGCTAGCGTGTATCATTGATGCCATTTGGATCTGGAGTATTCTTCAAATGAAGTTTTTAAATAAATTTAGATGGTATTATAACACAAATGTATAGTTTGTTTAATATCTACAAACTATTAGTATACCCATTAATATCCACACTTTCAGAACTTTCTCTTGTCTGTGTGTGTGTGTGTGTATGTGTGTTTTGTAGTAAGAACATTTGACTTGAATATATATTATTACATTGATTGTGGTGATGAATTGACAGTGTGTATCTAAACACAATAAATTGAATATATTAAGCAAGCAGGTTTTTATGTTAATTATACTGCAATGAGGCTTTAAAAATAAAAGTGAACACAGAGTTGCTGATATCAGAGCTCTAGCAGAAGCTATAGTTGGATGAATAATGTCCTAAAATATATCCAGATACAAATCCCTGGAACCTGTGAAAGTTACTTTACAAGGTCAATGGGAATTTGCCAGCACAATTAAAAGCTGGAAGAAGAAATGGATGGACACTCCAGAAGAAACTAACACTGCCAGTACCTCAGTTTGGAAACGTAACATTCATCTCATACTTTTTCCTCTACAACTATGACAAAACACATTTTTGTTTTTTTAAATCACCAAGTCTAGATAACTGTTTACAGTACACATGAAACTAATGCAAAATCCTTAAATTCTAGTCCTGTAGGTAGGGATTGCAACTCCATATGCTCAGAGACAATGGGGAACTCCCTAATTTTCTTCTGTTGCTGTTTTGTTTTGTTTTGGTACTGAGGGTCGAACCCAGAAGCACTTAACCACTGAGATACATCCCTAGTCCTTTTTAATTTTTATTTTATTCGTTTTATTTTGAGACAGTATTTTGTTAAGTTGCTTAGGGCCTCACTAAGTCACTGAGACTGTACTTGCAGTCCTCCTGCCTCCGTCTCCTGAGTCACTGGGATTACAGGTTGAACCACTACACTCCATTTTGTTTTTTTCTTTTCTGTTTCATCTACAATGACTAGAGCTTTAAGGAACAGAAGTCCCAAGAGTATAGGGTGAACTCCCATTGCTTTTAATTTTCTCTATTCATTGTTTGGTCTCAAACATAGTTGTTGAAAGTACAGCAGAAAAGGTTAACTAAAGTTCTGTTTTTCTGGACATGAGATGGAAGTACTTCAGTGCACACAAAGTATCTGAGACATTATCCTGAGGGAAGAACTTGGGAAAGCAAGAACTTAAAATTATTCATGATTTCTTGCTTTCCCTTCCCCCGGCTATTCAATTGTGGACATGGCCTTGAATAGAACACATAAATTTTGAGAAATGAGCTAATAGACAGATCACTATTCTAGTATTAGAATGACCACAGAATGCCATTCAGGTGTGTACAACGTGTGTATCTACACAGCTTTCAAAATGGAGTTGAATAACAACCTGTATAAGCCAGGTCAAAGTAATATCCTGCACTTAATCACATCAAGTGCTTACTTTTAAATTATCATCATCTATAGGAACTAAAAGTGCCACAAAGCTTAATTTTTAAAATATTAAAAATTTTTAGTATATAATCCCAAATTATTCAATCTACCAGTAATCAAGAAACTCCAGATTAACACAGGAAACAAAGCAATTAGAAGACACCAACCACTTGTTGGAACAGATATAAAATTATTTGATAAATATCTTAATGTAGCTTTAATATTTTAAATGCTACAATAAGCAAGAATATATGTTTTTGGGGCTAGGGTTTTGGCTCAGTGGTAGAGTGCTTGCCTAGCATGTGTGAGGCACTGGGTTCAATCCTTAGCAGCACCACATATAAATAAATAAAAATAGAAGCCTATCAACAACTAAAACAAACAAAAAATATTAAAAGAAAAAAGAATATATGTTCTTGAAATGGACAGAAAGATAAAAATTGACAGAAAACTAAAATCTCAGAACACAGAAAATATAAAGAGTTCCAAATGGGAATATACAAAACTAAAAATTTAGTAACTGAAATAGAAATTTCAAAAGATTGATCTAATACCTATATGGGAATAATAGAGGAAAGGGTCACTTAACGTAGTGAGGGAATAATTGAAACTACTCAAACAAAGAAGCTCAGAGAAGGATTTTTCATAAATGACCAGAGTTGTAGGAATATGAAAAATGATGTTTATTGTGATGGTGAATTTTGTATCAACTTGGTTAAGCAATGTGGCCCATATAGCAATAAACATATTCTATGCAATAAAATATAATCACTTATATTTATATACATTATAAATTTTATACATTATTTACTTAACAATAAATGTATCCTTTTTTTCTTAATCTTGGCAGAACCATACATGTATATGCTCATACAGTGATTACTGTGGTGATATTGATGATGATGACAATGATGATGATGACTCCTACAGAGATGACAAGGACGCCACTACTGCTGATATTTCTAACATTATGTCACTTGAGTTTCAGAAAGAAAGCAGAAAGAATGGAGTGCAGGAAAAACAAAATGTTGGAAGATTTCTGGCTATCAACTTCACAAATGTGGCAAAAGACATGAACTTACAATTTCATGCAGCTTGGTAAAGTCCAAACAATTTTAGAAATCTACACTCCAATGTGTCATGATTGAACTGCTGAAAACCAAAGACAAAAGTAATATCTACAAAGAAACAATAAGAAAAGGAAACTTCATCTAGTAAGAAGCATGAAGTAGAACGATATTTTCAACTCCTTCAAAACAAAAACTGACATCCCCAAATCACACATCTATTGAAATTCTTGGATAAAGAACATCTTCCTCAAAAGTGCTTTACCAGATACACTGGAATAAATTTAAAGGAAGAATAATGATACAAGATGGAACATGGGGAAAAAAAGAAAGAAAGAACAATGGAGGAGTTAAATGATTGGGTCTATATAAAATACTATGTTTTGGGGCTGGGGCTGGAGCTGGAGCTCAGTGGTAGAGCACTTGCCTAGCATGCAAGAGGTACTGGGTTCAATCCTCAGCACCACATATAAAAAAAAAATGACTAAAGAGCCATCAAAAACTAAAAGAATATAAAAACATAAATAAATAAATACTTTTTTCCTAAAAAATACATTTGACACTTTAAAACAAAAACTATAAAATTTGATTATATATATATATCTTTTAAAATCATGTATATGATACATATATTCAGATACATCTTGATTAAATTGCTGAAAACTAAAGACAAACATAGTTTCTCCAAAGCAACAATAGGAAAAGGGAGCTTAACCTAGCAATAAACATGAAGTATACATATAGGTATAGACATATAGTCATATACATATAGATAAACCTATTACCTATATAGATATGTATAGATACATAGATGTAGGTATAATTATTGTAGACTTAGGGTATAGATATAGATATACCTATCATATATAGATGTAAATATTATCTATAGCTAGCTCATACATATATGTATATATACACACATACACATACATTTTGCACACATACATATGATAACTACAATTTCAAAGTTTGAGAATAAAAAGAATTTGTATTCTATTTATAGTTATAAATATTTATTTTAAATGTGCTGAGGGTCTAACACTATATAAATTTCTACAGCAACCTTTAAAAATGAACTCAACAGATATAGTCATAATAACACAAAACAAAACAGATTAGTTATGACTCAGGTTTTCAAATAACTTTGAAGAAAACATGAAATAAAAAATATGGAACCCCAAATTAAAAAAAATACTCAAAAGGACACATCAAATATAAACAATAAATGAAGAGATCTAAATGTACACAAACCAAAAATGACAGTATATATAAATTATGTGATTGGTCTTCACATTATTTAAACATTTTTTTCCAAATGGATTTTTTAAAAAATTGATAATAAAATGGTAAAATATTTTATTGAGTAATGAACTCTCTGCTCTGAATTTGTGTTTAAATGCTTGCTAGTTTCTCAGATTTCACCTTATATAAAACTTATTTTACTAATGAGACTAAAGGGAATTAGAAAATCAGTATGCTTTATTAATTATTAATGTGATTTACAGTTTTTTCTCATTTAAATTACACTATAATTTTAAGCATTTTTGGGGGGGTACTGAGGATTAAACCCAGGGGTACTCAACATTGAGCCACATCCCCAGCCCTATTTTGTATTTTATTTAGAGACAGGGTCTCACTGAGTTGCTTAGCGCCTCGCTGTTGCTGAGGCTGGCTTTGAACTCTTGATTCTCCTGTCTCAGCCTCCCAAAGTGCTGGGATTACAGGTGTGTACCAACGCACCTGGCCCATTCTTATTAAATAAATTTTTACATGTGAAAATTAAAAATCAAATAGATAATAAAGTAGTTTCCATGATATCAAATAGCTTGTAGGAAAACAATTGGAATAGAAACTAAATACTTTTTATTATGCTAACCAATATTTCTCAAGTTCCATTTGAACCTAAGTTGATGAAATATGTATTAGAGAAAAATAAGTGTCATAGCCTCTAAAATAAGTGTCATTCCCCTCTATGAAGCATAGAGGGGAATCGCCCATGTGACTGAGAAAATCTTGTTTTTTAACTTGGAATCATGTAGCAAAAAGTGGTATTGTTCCTAAATCCCATCTTTCTTTCTCACATAGAATTTGATAACGTTTCCTGGCACTTGACCACACTACCAGAAACAATATTTCTTGGGTTAATTTTTAGCTATTTTTCATGTCTGAGAGTTTGAACTTTCATGTGGAACATGAGTGAAAGAGATTGGGTAATTCACTCTGAACAGAATTATATTTTTGTCCTCCTTGTCTGCTTTTTGCCCTTCTTGCATGGCAAAGATCTATATGCATAAGCCAGCTTCTATTCTGCAGACAGGAAAACACTCTCAGGTGTAGTGGAGAACAGCAATCCTGGAGTCACATGTTGGAAACCACTCTCACTACACCTACATTATTGTTAGCCTGGACTCCAGCCTATGATTAGAGTGCTATGTAAAGAGGGAGAAAGAATAAAATATGAAAAGTTATTTTGTAAGTTATACAGCTGCATTTTTGGATAACTGTTGCAAATTTTCCTCTCCTCTGCTGAATATTTTGGGTAAATCGGAAGTTTGTGCACCCAGAAATATCCTAAAAATAACTTTGCATAAGGCATGACAAGAACACACATATTACAATATAGTAGAGGAAGCAGTTATGCCTTCTTTTATTATTTGGGGTAATTTTTCAATATGTTGTGATTAATTCATGGTAATGATTCTTCAGTTAAATGATCTATTTCATTTAAATGAAAACTTACATGTTCTTATTTATATACTCATTATATGTCGTCTTAATATTTTAGCCATTTTAAAGAGCCCTTAATTCTAGCTGGGCGCGGTGGCTCACGCTTGTAATCCTAGCACTTTGGGAGGCTGAGACAGGAGAATCGCGAGTTCAAAGCCAACCTCAGCAAAAGCGAAGTGCTAAGCAACTCAGTGAGACCCTGTCTCTACATAAAACACAAAATAGGGCTGGGGATGTGGCTCAGTGGTCGAGTGCCCCTGAGTTCAATCCCCAGTACCAAAAAAAAAAAAAAAAAAAGAGCCCTTAATTCTCCCTAAAGTTGTTATTATCTGTCATTTGTCTTGACTGCAAGGCAACTTACTGCATCTAGATCACTATTATTCATTTAATTTCATTTGAAGATATAGTTAATAAATTATAAGGTCAGATCAATAACTTGGAACATATACCACTTAATGAAGAAATATGCAGTCTATTATTGAAATAATATATAATTTTTAAAAAATAAAAAATTTAAAAGAAAATAACATCCTTACCTGTAGTAAGAGAATATTACTTATTCCTTGGACTGTACCCAGAAGTAAATTGTATGAATTAAAAGAAAAGAAAAAGTGGTCTAGGTCTGCAGGATAAAAGAGACGTTAAGAACTGACAAAAAAAATTGCAATGTGTTTTTTGCAACACATTTATAGTTTATAAATGAATTATGTTCCAGAATTAAGTCCCTGAATCAGTTGTCTAACATTTAAAATACACATCCTTTTAGTAAAGATTCAAGGGATTACACGGCCAAGCCCAAATGATCTACAAAATCACATTACTTATAAATTAACCACAAATTACCCTTAGATTAGATATAAATTAAATACAGTATATATCACTCATCTTTATTTACCTTGCAATTTAACACTTAATATCCTTTTACTGTTTCCCATGGATTTAGATGTGCCATGTTACCATATTCATTTGGTTCAAGGTTTTTAAAAATGTCCTTCTTGATTTCTTCCTTGATCCATAAGTTGGCCAAAAGTAAAACAGTTTTATTTCCATACATTTGTGTAGTACCCAGGTTTTCTTGTTATTGATTTGTAGTTTGAATTGTGTTACAAATATGTAACAACATAATTCCACCTAATATATTTAGGCTTGTCTTGTGGCTGATATATAGTCTAGCTTGGAGAATTTTCTATTTGTTAAGGAGAAGCTTGTCTAAAGATATTGGGTAGAATGTTTATGTAGATGTCAGTTAGGTCTATTTGGTCTATGATGCAAATTAACTCTGCTATTTCTTTGTAGATTTTTCTGTTTGTATGATCTGTCCATTGTTGAAAGTAGAGTATTAAAGTTCTCTAATATTATTGTGTTGGAGTCTATATCTCCATCATGTCTATTAGTATTTACTTAATGTATTTGTTTTCTCTGATACTTGATGAATACATGTTTAGAATTGGTAATTCTTCTAGATGAATTGATGCCTTTATAATTAAATAATGACATCCCATGTCTCTTTTTATAGCTTTTGATTAAAACTTATTTTTATGTAAGTATGGCTACTTCTATATTACTTTAGATTTATTTATAAGGAATTTAAGATTCCATCCAGCCACTTTCACTCTATGTGTGTCCTTCTCACTGCAGTGAGTTTCTGGCAAGCAATATACAGTTGAATTTTTCAGGACATTTTGTCACAATAACAAAAATTTGACTAAAACAGTATCTGACCAATATTCTCATAATTATTGGGTATATCTCTCAGAATGTATTGTTAACCTTAGAATATCTTTAGCCTCCACCAACACTAAAGTTAAAAATGTTGAGTTATAAGTAATCTATGAAAAAGTTTTTCCTGTTTTATTGTTAGCTTGCTTAAAGTCCCCACTAATGTATTTGTTAAGTATATTAATTTATGACCATTTTTGTCCTGTGCTTAAAAAAAAGAATGTAACTACCACAGCAGAGAATACTCAGGAAAATGTGAGCCTTTGTTCTTTGGCCTTGGTCTGTCGTCATATTTGACTGAGAATGAACTATTTCTTATTTCCTTTAAAGCAAGAGCTGTTTTGCATCAAACCAAGTTTTGGGTCTATTGCCTGGCACTGTTTTTCACCATGGTAGACCTGATACTCAGTTTTAAGTCTAAGGCTTGGATTTAGTTCCTTCTCCTCAAGCTGCTTGATATTGGGGTAGGGGTGACCTCAGTAACATTTTATTTGCCTTTTTAGTATATCTTTTCTTTGTATTCTCCTCCTTCACCTGACTTCCTTCTCTAATTAAGGTTGCTTGGTACATCAACAATTATTCAAATCATTGCATCAGTGCAGGGAGACTTGATGGAGGATTTTAGCCACAATTTTGCTCAACTTCACACCTATAATTTTAGATTCCCCAGTTGTTCTGCCTCATTTAATAAGAAATGGCATGTCACATTCCGTCTTTCACAACCATCAGAGTCATTCTCAGTGACTAATCTAGGTTCACACTCCTTTGCTTTATCAATTTGCCTATGCTATGCTTCAACCACCAAAGGTTTGGTGGCATTATAGGTTTTGTCCTCTCATGAACACCGGGCAACAACTAAATAAAAAATCTAAAAACACCTAAATAATCCCAAATGCTGCACGTATACTAATTTGATTACTTCCGCAGCACATACTCTTTTACCTTTGGGAAATCCACTCTTTCTGTCTGTCATCTATTATTTGATCTGTCATCTTTAATTTCTTTGCTTTTTTGGCCTAGTCAACACTCCTTTTCCTTATTCCACTTTCTAATTCTAGGGGAATTACTACTGATAAAACAGTTACATTTTGTCACTATATAGCAATTATTACATTTACCTATTTCTTAATGTCTGTTGACCTATGGTATGTTTGACAAGTTAATTTTAGTTTTTTTTTCTTTATTATACACAAGGAAATTTTGTGGATTGAAGATGATTAACTCTCTTTTTACTGAAAAATTAGCTTTCTACATTTCAGATAAAAACTGCTGCAAATTTTATCCATTTTAATTATAAAGGTATTTTCAAATACACTCCTTCATTATTCAAGGTTGAGTCAAGAATACACAAAGTGTCCTACATATTTCACACTGGAAGAGACGATATATAGAGTATTGCACATCAGTAAATCTAAAGGAAAGCTACTTGAGGGACAGAGAAAAATGCTACTGGAAATCAGAAAATAAGCTCTCTCCAATGGTCTCAGACACTAATAGCATTTACACAGATTATTTTCAAGAGAATTCCCAGAATTAAGGCAAAATTTCATGTCTACTTTCTGCTCATGGGATTTTTATCCTGCTGGAAGATAATTATAGCTTTCAATTAGTATATATTACATAAGTGTTTCTTGATGTGAGAATTTGATTCCAGTATTGTGTTTGTTAGAATTCTGTGAAAAATTATTCTTGGGTTTCCAGTCTGTATGAGAGCCCAGAAGTGTAAATTTGATATTGTTGAATCTTAATTGACAACTGAAATTCTGACTTATATTCTTTTACTTTTGCCAGCAACTATAATGGAAAATATATCTTTCTCAGGGCAAGAAATAAGTCTCTACATATGCACTGAATTCCATAATTTCTTTGTAGCCTACAGACTTCATTTCTAATCAATTTCTAATCAATTTGCTACTGCAAATACCTTCAAAATATTCCTCTTTACAGGATCCCATGAGCATTTAACCACATTCAATTTATTCCACTTCAGGAAAAATTAAATAAGTAAAATTTTACAGATACCATGTGCATATTTTAATTAACATAATTTTCCATGAAATAAAGTTAAGAAAATTTTAATACTTATTATCTTTTAATTTTTTTAAAACCAAAGTTTATGCTTTATGTTCACATTTTTTGTCATTTTAATTTCCTGAATGCTTTTGTATTAATGCAATATTTTGGATGTTTTAAATATATATAAAAATATTAACTAATTATAAAATTATAGTTTGAAATAATGTCCTCAGCATATATTACTTATTCACAGTCTGTAACCATTGAGTCAAGATTAATCAAGAAACTATTGATCCCCTGGAATATTCAAGAAAAACATCTCAGTTTAAAAAATTATACTGAGATGTTTTTAAGAGGATCAAAGACCTAGGAATTAGACCAGAGACCCTGCGTCTAATTGAGGAGAAAGTAGGTCCAAATCTTCATCAC
>PVHX01026421.1:0-20887 GCA_004024805.1 Geosciurus inauris
TAATTCTCTTATTGAATTTTTCAAAATCTGAGAAATCAAGATTTTAATGTGTTAAAGTTCACCTATTCTTGTTTTATAAATGCATCCTCTTTTTTTGTATTTCTCTGACAGTCTAAAGTGTTTAGAAAAATCTGTCCTTCAGTTACTTGAATCATCTGTTTGTTACAGGTCAGGATTTTGTACCGGAAGCCTTCTCTTCCCACACCTCAGGTTTGCACCAATGTCTAGTTTTCTTGATTGCCTGGTGTAGATCGTGATTGACAGAGCTGCAGATGGTGAGCTATCAACAGGCTATCCCAGATACAGGATGAAAGCCCCACTGGCCAGGCCCCACTCCCCCAACCACCCACCCAACATACCCCTGCTCACGCACACATACCTAGAGTTGGTTCTCTTTTCCTTTTTGTCATGTGCTACTGTCCAGGGCCAGATATGAGCAGAACTGGGAATGAAGAAAGAGTAGACTTAGGAAAACTAAAACTAATACATATGAGAAATGCTATATTTGATTTCATTTTCAGAGTCTTGTCCTTAACTTTTCTGATCAGAGGTAAATTAAAGGAAATTCCATTTAGGAAATCAGTAGCTAATTAAAAAAAAAAAAAAAAAGAATAACATTTGGCAGTGAAGGCATTTAAGAGGACAGCCAGATTGTCAAAGTGCTTCAGCCCCACTTGAAGTTAATTTTGATAAAAATTATAGAGTGGCTAACTCAGGAAACACCTCCCATCTGGCTACTTTGCACTATTTAATTTGTTGTTCTTAAAAAGTAGTGGCAAAGAGGAAGAAATGTAGCAAAATTCGAATATCTTTTTCAAAAAATTATTTTTTATTTGTTCTAATTATTTATACATGATAGAATACATTATGACACATTATATTTAAATGGAGTATGACTTCTCATTCATCTGGTTGTATATGATGTAGAGTTATACAGGTCATGTAATCGTACATGAACATAGAGTAATAATGTCTGATTCATTCCACTATCATTCCTATTCCCATGCCCCCTTCCCTCCCTTTACTTTCCTCTGTTTAGTTCAAAATACCACTATTCTCCCCTACCCCCTTACTGTGAATTAGCATCTACATATAAGAGAAAACGTTTGGCCTTTGGTTCTTTGTGATTGGCTTATTTTACTTAGCATAATATTCTCCAGCTCCATCCATTTACCAGTGAATGCCATTTCATTCTTCTTTAAGGCTGAGTAATATTCCATTGTGTATATACATCACATTTTCTTTAGCCATTCATCTGTTGAAGGGCACCTAGGTTGGTTCCCTAGTTCAGCTATTGTTAATTGAGCTGTTATAAACATTGATGTGGCTGCATCACTGTAGTATGCTGATTTTAAATCCTTTGGGAATAAACCTAGGAGAGGGATGACTGGGTCAAATAGTGGTTCCATTCCAAGTTTTCTGAGAAATCCCCATACTGCTTTCCATAGTGGTTGCACCAATTTGCAGTCCCATCACTAATGTATGAGTGTACCTTTTCCCCCACATCTTTGCCAACATTTATTGTTGCTTGTATTCTTGATGATTGCCATTCTGACTGGAGTGAGATGGAATGTTAGAGTAGTTTTGATTTGCATTCTCTAATTGCTAGAGAGGTCGAACATTTTTTATATATTTGTTGATCGATTGTATTTCTTCTTCTGTGAAGTGTCTGTTTAGTTCCTTTGCTCATTTATTGATTGGGTTATTTGTTTTCTTGATGTTAAATTTTTTTGTGTTCTTTATCTACCCTGGATATTAATGCTCTATCTGAGGTACATGTGGTAAAGAATTTTTTCCCATTCTGTAGGCTTTCTCTTCACATTACCTATTGTTTCCTTTGCTGTGAAGAAGCTTTTTAGTTTGATTCCATCTCATTTATTGATTCTTGATTTTACTTCTGTGCTTTAGGAGTCTTGTTAAGGCAGTCAGTTCCTAAGCCAACAAGATGGAAATTTGGGCCTACTTTTTCTTCTATTAGGCATAGGGTCTCTGTTCTAGTGCCTAAGTCTTTGATCCACTTTGAATTGATGTTTGTGATTGTCTTTTGCAAGTAACAATTATGTTCTTCTATGAAAAAGGACAGCTGAGTTTTGAAATTACTTACATTTTAGCTGGCTACATATATATTGTATTCAATTGTAGCATGATTATCAACGAGAATGGGAAAACTGGGTTGATTTATAAAGAATAAAATCTTTGTGTGATGTTGGTTTTTTTCTTATTTCAAAGCACCTCATTAAAATGTATTTTGACAATACCACTCTGAATGAACTTCTAAGCTTTTTGCCAGAGATAGAAGAACATTTTCTATCAAGAGCCAGTCACCTAACACTTGCTCTATCAATTTAAGACTTACAGGGAAGAACAATCACCTTAACAAAGCACTAGCTTTTTATTTTGAAAGAAATAAACTTTAAAAGCTTCTGCAGAGAAATTATAGCTCTGGATCACAATATTTTATTTAAAAAATATACATCAATTCTGTGTTATATATGAACATAATGCATAAGTGTGAGTGAAGATGGAGGAGGAGGAGAAGAGAGAAAGACAAAAAGAGGAAAAGCAACAGATTTAAATACAGGAAGAAACTGACAGAAGATCAGTAGATTATGGAAATATTTTTGGTACATCTTACTTTCTCTTTGGGCTAAGTTGCATCGGCAGTACCTTCTGAGGTATTCACTTTCTACACAAAAGTTTGTAGAAAGCATTTCATATAGTCATTTTTAATTTGATTTTGTCTTTCCTAAGTCAACAATGGACAGACTGAGGAAAAGAAGAAAAAAAACCTTCCCTACGGTAGGACAGTAAGCGAACTGATAGCAGAATTTAGCTCTTTGCTTCTAATGCCCTTGGCAATATTCATACCAGATAGCCTGCCAAAACTTTCAAAATACTGTGAATTCACTAACCCATAACATTTTTATTTATAAATATTGCAAGTATGCCTCCTGTTTTGTTCCTTTCTTTTTTACCACCCCATGAGGTTTTTGGAGAGAAAACAATTCTTGGGATAAGACAGCAAACAAGTGAATGATTTTTCCACCATGAATTCATCATTTGTTGGAACTACCTTGGATTTCATTTATTGCAGGGACCTTAGAATAATCATTCCCAGTATATCCACTGTGGTTTGGAAACTGAAGAAGACTAGCATATGGTCTTTTTAAAGCCTGTTTATGTTTTTGAAATTTTCAAAAATTAATATATTCACTGAAATCTTCTTTCAATTTCATCTTCTTATTATGCACAAGTTGGAAGGATGCTTCAGTGTTGGTTTTGAAAATAGCCGTGTAAGGCTGTGATGCTCAGGACAGTCCATTAAAATCTATGGAGGAATAAACTGACACATTTCACTTTGAGAAGAGAATGTTTCCAGTGATGGCTTTGTGGAACATTTTCTGATTAAGTAAATCCTGTTGTGGTGTGGTAGATATGTCCTTGTGATTTTGGCTATTGGTTATCTTGGACTAGAAAATACAAGGAATAGATTAAGATTTTAAATAAAAGCCATTTTCTGACAATGAATTTACTGTAGATTTACATTTTTTTCAATTTTTAAAAATTTGTGGTAAAATAAACAGAACATAAAATTTACCATCTTAACCATCTTTCATTATACAGTTCTGTGCAATTGAGTACATCCATATTATTATGCAATCTACACCACTATCTGATTCCAGAACTCATTTTGTCTTGAAAATCTGAAATTCTATACCCATTAAAAAATGATTCCACACTTTCTTCTCTTCCCAGACCCTGGCAACCACCAATGTATTTTCTATCTTTATGATTTTTGACTACTCTAAGCACCTCATATAAGGAAAATTATATAGTATTTGTCTTTTTGTATCAGGCTTACTTCACTTACCATAAGTTTCTCAATTTTATTCCACGTTGTAGCCTATGTCAGCATTTTATTCCTTCATAAAGCTGAATAATATTCCATTGTAGGTATATACCACATTTTGGTTATTCATTCATCCATTGATGGAAATTTGGGTTGCTTCCACATTTTAGCTATTATGAATAATACTGCTAAAAGTGTGGGTGTACAAGTAGCTCATTAAGATCCTGATTTCAGTTCTTTTGGGTACATTCCCAGAAGTGGAATTGCTGGATCATATGGTAATTTTATTTTAATATTTTTGAGGATCTACCATTCTACTTTACACAGCAGCTATAACATTTCACATTCCCTCCAACAGTGCACAAGGGTTTCAGTGCCCTGAAAAGTATCTCAAATTAGAAGAATTTGAGAATAAGGTGTATTTTGTTGTTGTTGGTTAGAATATGCTTTCTGTGTCTGTTAGAGCTAGTCAATTTATTGTATAGTTCAAGTCCTGTATTTCCTTGCTTATCTTTGTTATTCTATCTGTTACCAAGAATAAAGCATTAAATTCTCCAACTATTATTGTACAACTCTATTTCTCACTTTTTTTTGCGTTATATATTTTGAAGGTATGTTATTACCTATGTAGACACTTAAAATGATTATATCTTCTTTCTGTATTGAATCTTTTCTTAATGTATCTTTTTTTCCCATCCTTTCACTCTAAGTCTATGTATGTCTTAGGATCTAACATGAGTTTCTTGTAGACAGAATTCTGTCTGGATAATTTTTTCAAAAATCTATCCTGCCAATCTCTGTCTCTTGACTGGAAATCCATTTACATTTAAAATAATAACTGATAACAAGGGCCTTACTTCCGTAATTTTGCTGTTTGTTTTCTATGTACATTATCACTTTTTTTTCCCTCATTTCCTCTATTACTTTCTTCTTTGTTCTTAGTTGAGTTTTTATAGTGGGAGTGTTTAATTTTCCCCCTTCTTTTCCTTTTGTATATATTTTATAACCATTTTCTTTGTGGTTACCCTGGGGATTACACTGATCATCCTAACTATAACTAAAGTAATAATCTGAATGTATACCACCTTAACTTTAATAATATACAAAACTCTGCTCCTTTAGAATTATGTTCCCACCTTTTTCAGTTGTTGGTGCCACAAAATTCCATCTCTATACAGTACATGTTCAAGGACATGAAAAAATATTTTTAGCCAGTAATTATTTCAATTACATATGCAAAATGTGGAGTTACAAACCAAAGATACAATAATAAGAGTTTTTAAATTAGTAATTTAAAAATGTATTAGTATCTTAAGTCATGCAGAAAACAAAAGTGATGTTATAAGCCATTGTTACAATAATACTAGTTTTTGTAAGTTTATATACCCTTTTACGGAGATCTTTGGTTCTTTAGGCAATGTTGAGCTGTTGCCTAGTGTCCTTTTATATCACCTTGCCTGACTCCCTTGAGTATTTCTTATACAGTAAGTGTTCTGGTAATTAACCACCTCAGCTTTGGTTACCTGGACATGTACATTTTCATTTCTTTCTCACTTTTGAAGAATAGTTTTGTTAGATATAAACTTATTCTTGCTTTTTTTTCTTTTAAATTTTAGAACTTAGAAGTATTTTAAAGAAACAAATCTACTGGCCTCTGAAGTTTCCAATGAGATATTGGCTGATACTAATATAATAATATTGAGGGACCCTTACATGTGTCTTTGGCTTTTGCTTGTTTGATTATAAAGTGTCTCAGTGTAGAACACTTTGAGTTCCTCCTACTTGGAGTTTACTGAACTTGGATATTTATTTATATGTCTTTCATTAACTTTGGGAAGTTAGTAATTATTTCTTCGAATATTCTTTCTGTGAACTTCTCTTTCTTCTCTTTCTGGAACTGCCATAACATATGTGTTGGTCAGCTTGATGTTGTCCCTCAGGTCCCTTGGGTTCTGCTCATTCTTCCATCTTTTTTCTTTCTTTTTCTCAGACTTGATAATTTCCATTGTCCTTTCTTTAAGTTCACTGATTATTTCTTCTACCTGCTCAAATCTATCTTTGAATTCCTCTAGTAGTGAATTTTTCATTTCAGTTATTGTATTCTTCCACTCCAAAATTTCTTTTTGGATTTTTGTTTATGTTTTCTATTTCTTTATGGAGATTTCTGTATTACTTACACATCATTTTCTTTTTTTTATGGTTTGTCAATCTTACTAAAAATCATAAATCATAAAGGAGAGGCTTTAGGTTAAAATCATCTATGTGTGAAGGAAAAACAAAGTAAATGACAGAATACAGGGAAATGGCAATATATGTGACAGAATGACAATCACAAAATTATTTCTTAATAAATAAAAGGACATGAGTCAATTTTAAATTGAGACTATGAAAAAAAATAGAAAATTACCAAGAAGAAGAGATTCTTGGAACTCTTTGACATTTAAATTATGAATATAGTGAACTAAATAAATTAAAACATCATGAAACTTATCAGTTTTTAAAACATTTTTATTTTATTTATTTTTTATGTGGTGCTGAGGATCGAACCCAGTGACTCACACATGGGAGGCAAACACTCTACCACTGAGTTTCAGTTGCAGCCCAACTTATCAGGTTTTTATAGCAAATATTCTAATAAAGATATGGAGAAATATGCACTCTTGTACACAACTCATAGAAGTGTAAATGCTAAAGACTTTCTGGAAGGCAATTCAATAATATGCTGCTTCAAAGACCTTAAATTCATATATACTCATTGACACAGAAATTCACTGCAAACAGTGTATCTTAAGGAAATTGTTTAAAGATGCAAAAATGTATGAATAACATATTTGTCATTCTTTCTTTTTTGCCTCAATTTCTAACCCTTCTGGAAATTCCATAAAATATTTGATATCCTTAAAAGCACTTTTTATTATGAAAATTGCAAGCAAATAGACTGGTGGACAGAATATTTCCATGTGTGCACATATATCTGCCACCTGCCTGCTTCAACTCTTGCTAATATTTTGTCACACTTCCTTTATCTATGTCTTTCTCATCTATCAGCTGTTCATTTGTCTTTTATTTTTTTAAATTAATTTTTGGTACATTAAAATCATACATAATAGTGAGATTCACTGTGACACATTCATATATGCATATAATATAATTTGGTCAATATTGTTTTCCAGTTCTTTCCTTTTCTCTCTCTTCCTTCCTCCCACAGGTCCCTTTCCTCTACTGTACTATCTACCCTTCTAAGTTCATCATACACCATTTTATTTATTTATTTTTATTCATTTATTTTGGGGGTACTGGGGATTGAACCTAGGGGTACTTGACCACTGAACCACATCCCCAGCCCTATTTTGTGTTTTATGTAAAGACAAGGTCTAACTGAGTTAGTTGCTTAGCGCCTCGCTGTTGCTGAGGCTGGCTTTGAACTCGCGATTCTCCAGTCTCAGCCTCCCAAAGTACTGGGATTATAGGTGTGCGCCACTGAGCCTGGCTATCACACATCATTTTTTGAATGTCTTTTTATTTTCCCTTAGTTCTTCAAGCACTTGAAGAATGTTGCTTTAAATGTTCCCTATCTTTTCAGGGACACTTTTTGTTGATTTATTTGTTTTCCTTTGGATAGAGGAAATAAAACAATACAGTTTTCCTTTTTATTGTATGTCATGTGATTCTTTCTTTCTTTCTTTCTTTCTTTCTTTCTTTCTTTCTTTCTTTCTTTCTTGAAACAGGATATTCGAATATAACAATGTCATAATCTTAGAAATCAGATATCCCCCTTCCCTAAAGCTTTTTATTTCTTAATTTGTTTTTTAACTGTTGTAGGCTGTCTCTGTTCTGTGGATCAACCTGAACTGTAAACTTAAGGTCTTCTTAGGTTTCTTCTAAGCCTATATCTTTCCCTTATCATTAATTTCTTTTTAATTTCTCTCACATATATGGTGGATTTCAAATGTCCTAGTCTTTGATGTCTGACTCTCAAAAGAAGAAAGGGAGAAACATGAAAGGGAAAAAGGGCTCCGGCCCTTTGAATCCCATGAAAGTCCATTCAGCGACTTGGGGAGAAGTTTGCAAGGACAGCAGGGCTGCAATGGCTGCCTGCTGCATCTCCATGACCAGGAGCGCCAATCAGCAACCAGAGCACAGATCACCAGAATTTGGAAGAGATGTATTTTTTTACCCACCCTGGCTTCTGGAAGCTATGTGCAAGCCATTTCAGGAAACTGCACAGTTGCTGCCTGCCACAGGACTGAGGGATTGGGAAGGAGTACCCTTTGCTGAGCTAAGAGCTGATGTTGACTGAATTAAATTGAGTTGAATTGCTATTGAAGGCTTCTCCCAGAAATTGAAGATTTCACTAGACTCCAGAGTTCCAGAATGGTTATATTAAACAATTTCCTCAATACAATTGTTGTCTGGGTGTGGAGACACATCGCTGGTGTTTCCTACTTCTCCATAATCCCAAAAGCCTCTGGTTTACAAAGCTTTTAGTATAAAGGTAGTATTTTGAAATGAGATATACAGAAGATAATATAGAATCTTGCCCTTTGTATGTTCAGCTCTACATGTTTTCACAAATGCATGTAGTCATAAACCAACAACATTATAATACAGTAGATCCATCATGAAGAAAAACTCTCATGCCAAGTTGTAATCAATGCCTGCCCTAACCCCTGAACACAGACTGGGAGAAAATATTTACAATCAGCAACCAGTCCTAACCAACCAGTCCTTGGTTAGGACTTACATTCAGAATATACGAAGAACTCTGAAAATGCAATAATAATCAAAAAACCAAACCCAATAAAAAATTGGCAAAATATTTGAACAATCCTTTTACCAAAGAAGATAGATAAATGAATGGTAAATAAACTTATGTAAAGGTGTTCCAAATCATTTGTCATTATGGAAATGCAAATTAAAGCCAAATGAAATATTACCACACACCTGTTATAATGGATTAGATTTTAAAAATTGACCTTGTCAATTGTTGGCTAGGATATGGAGGGTCTGGAATTTTATATCTTGCTGGCAAGAATTTAAAATGTTACAGACTGAGGAAGACCACTGGTCATTTCGTAACATGACAAATAAGCACTTACCTTAAAATACAGTCATTCTAGTCCTAGGCATTTATAAAGAAAAAGGAAACTGTGGTCATACAAAAATTTGTATGTGAATGTTCATAGCAGCTTTGCCTCTTATCTTCTGAGTTTAGCATCTGCATTTAAGATTCATACAAGGAGTGTTTTAAAATGAAGTTCATATTCTGGACTTTATCTGTTTTCTTCCAACTCTTCACACAATCGGTAAATACGTGTGAGGAGTATATGCTCTATGCCAGGTTCTATCTTAAGGAATGACATGGTAGATGAGCCCTTGGTTCCTGCCCTCAACAAAACACAGTCTGCAGTGTGGTGGGAAGTATGCCAATATTGTGGGTGATGCTAAGAAGTTCAAGGTTTAAGAGGAAGAAAAAATTGAGGAATCAACTCTAGTATGGGCATATAAAGCTTCTTAGAAAAGAGGCATTTAAAAGTAGGCCTAAGATACACAGGTAAAGAGTTTAGTAGGACAAGTCTCTATATGCTTGTCCGTGATCCAGTGCTGTTCCATAATGAAGTTTTCACAGGTCCATGGTGAAGCTAGGAAAGCTATGGACCATAGTGTGGAATTATTAAATATAAGAGAGTTTGCTTCATTCTCAAATTGTATGCTTTCTAATGTTTATGTTAAAATGCTCTCAATAATAACTATATTTATTTGATGGTATATACATGGCATATATATCATATATATACTCCATGAATATTATATCTGTAATATATTATATATGGGAATATTCATCCATACATCTATACACGTATACATGTATATATATATACACATATACATATATATATACTTGTATATGTGGATATATACATGGAGTAAGAGAAGAAAATGTGATAAAATATTAAAAACTGGTGATTCTGGATAAATTATACATGGATATTCTTTGTATTATTCATATAAATTTTTGTAAATTTGATTATTTCAAAACAAAACGTTAAAAATAAAAACTTCTTTCTCCAGTGAAAATTGGGATATAATAGATGATAATTATTTTATTTATAAAATTAAAAGGAAGTATTTTCTGTCAGTTTTGAAATTGTACTGCTACATGAAGTCTCAAAGGTGAACATCATAGTTTCAGTATTGTAACAAATATTAGAAAAGCGGTGTGCTTTTTATTCTAAAATTTTGGAAATCAGAATTCCAAAGTGAGTCTCCATGAGCTGAAGTTGAGATGTTAGTTTGGTTACTTTCCTTCTGAAAATGCTGTGAAATAATCCAGTCCTGCCTGTTCCAGCATTTACAGGCCACCCTCATTCCTTGAATGGAGACTCCTGCCTCCTGCCAACGTCAAAGCAGGCAGTGTAACATCTTCAAATCTCTTTCAGACTATAATTGTGAAAATTTCTGTTTGGCACTTTTAGTAGTAAGGATCCTTGAACCGAGAGTGGGACCACCCAGATACCCCAGGTAATCACCTCATTTGAAAATCAGCTGACGAACAACCTTAATTACATCAGCAACATTATTTCTGCTTTTCACATAGCATAATATTCTTACAGGTTCCAGGGATTGGGCTATGGACTTCTTTGGGGACTGTGATTCCACGAATGTCCTGTGGGTAAGGTTGGAAGGACGTTTCAGGACTGGTGAAAGGCAGAAGGCAGCAGGAAGGTGCAGGGCAGGAGAGGAAGGAGACTGGCAGTGCACAGGTTTGGAGGGTATGTTAGAGATCGGGGACCTCAGATAATGGGAGCCACAGAAGGGTTTTCAAGTGGGGGTGATATGTCGAGATCTGTCAGTATGGCCGAGTAACTTGTTCAATGAAGAAGATGTGCTGGGGCAACAGTGGCTTGCTGAGATTGTTCTAGTCATGTTGGTGAGAGCTGATGGCATTCTGGGCCTGGTCATGGCAGTGGGAAAGGACAGGAATAAACTGCTCCTCATTAACACTGGGAGAAATGGGAAATCAGAACTGGGTTCCCAGGTGACAATATTTAATGGTGTTCAACAACCATGTGCAAGAAAGAACAGATAGGACTTGGAGAGTGACTGGACAACGTGAGATGAAAGGGGGCATGCCAGTCAGTCTTCCACCAGGGAGGTGGCGCCAGCAGGAGGCAGGGCTTCACTCATGGATTTATTCTGAGGAATTCCTTCATGGTTCGACAATTGGGTATGCAAGCCCAGAGAGCATAGGATGGGTAGTCAGAAGGGAAGATCACAACTTGGAGACCAGGGTGGAACTTGCTGTCCACAGACAACCTGCTTGGTGGGGAAGAAGCAGGGACAGCTCTGGACTTCAGTGTTCTTTGGCACCTCTGAGCTCAGAAATGACAGCATCTCCATTAGAGGCTTCCAGCCCATGGTAAGGGCCACCCAGGATAGCCTCTCTTTTGATTAATGTAAGTCAATCCACAGGACTTCAATTATATCTGAAATATCCCTTTACAACAGCACCTGTTTGGTTGAACACTTGGAAATAGTGTGTGCAGGGTACCAGGTGACTGCTATCTTCCCTTCACTCTCCAGTTCCCGTGCAAAAATTTCTCTTGCGGCTCCTCACAACCTGAAACATACTAGAAAGGGAAGGAAGGGGCCTGTGGGTCAACCCAGCCAGGCTAGTCAACACAACACAAAGCTATCATAGGAAGGAAGGAGTGAGAGAAAATGCACAGATCCCTGGTCTGAGCCTCTGGAATGGACTGGGGAAGACAATTATGCTGTGCCGAGTTTTGTAACAGCAGGACTTTTTCGATTTTATATCTTTTGTTGCTGTCATGATCCTACACAGAAAAGACTGGGAGAGGGTCAAAGTGTGGATGGAGCAGCACTTCAGTATAATAAGTCTCTGCCCCCCTCCACAGTTGGTTGTGACTCAGTCCCGTCTCTGCAGGACCCGTGAGGCCACAGACACAGGGAGCCACCTGAGCACAGTTCGGCTGACGACAGCTTTCCTCTAGGATTTTATTGCCTGGTTGTAATATTCACACCACTTGAATTCTTGGACTCCTGGACTCTGTATAAAAATGGCATCTACTCTACTCATCTCTCTAGGGTGTGTTCACAGGAATTGGGAACATGCAGCTGCAGAGATGGTGGGGTAGGAGTGGGAGGAAAGCCACCATCCTAGCTTCGGTTGCACAGGAGCACACCATTTGGAGCAGCGATGTCTTACTGCTCTCCCTTCTCAGCCAGAGATTCACCTCAGCATCATGTGAAGGGCATGGCTGTGTTTCCAACATCATCATCAGAGAGTTAGAAATGTATCTACTCCAAGCATCCCCTGCTCCACAGAAAACACTTGATTTAATGTCAGATTTTTGAAGAAAAATGTTAGTCACGATGCTTTTAATGAATTTCCTCCAAGTTATGGAGTGTTATGACTTTTAAAATTAATTTATTGAGTGTAGAATTTAGGGAAAATCTCTAAAATCACCATATATTGAGCATGAATTGTGCACTTAGGATTTTTATATACACATTTTTTTTTTCTCAACAGTGAATCCAAGAGATGGGCATTATTATCCACATTGTACAAATGAAGATTTGCAAAGTCATGCTCTTAGTAAATGGCAGGGTGAGGTTTTGAACCATGTCTGTCAGAAATAATAAGAATGTTTTTCTACAGTGATATATGATGCATCTAAATTCTCTTTGGCAGGTTGATAAATTTACTCAATAATCAGGTCACATATCCGTATCAATGATTTTCTCTTATAAGTAATAGGAAACTCTGTCATCCCCAAATACTTTATTGCTGAAAATTGGCATTAAACACAAGAACAAACTAATTGGAAAAACATACTGCCTAGAATACTAATGAATACTAATGAAATTGAATGCCATGTAATGTAAGTGTCCTAAAATCTATTATTTGATTTATTTGGGCATAGCTTAGATAGATATTTATGGTGAATAGAAAGATAAATCTGATATAAATTCTGGGCAAAGTAGTTTTATGTCTGCATGAGCACAAAAGATATAATAGATTATCATAACATGTGATAGCAAAAGTTGGGTATCTTAAGAGAAGAACCAATGAGGGTTTTTGGTAAAACAGAGAAGACAGGTTTATAGGATATGCACCAAGTATCATGACATGGCCCTGTCAGAGTCCATCTCCTACATTAGAAAATCTCTATATCTGCGCATTCAGTCATACCAAATTTGGGCTCACCAAATGTGTGTCTGTGAGTTTATACAGTCAAACTGACTGGCATACAGTGGTATAGGCAGATGCAACACAGTAAACCAAAATATCATCATTTACCTTACAAAGGACACTAATTCAAGTGGCTTCTTTCATTTTAGTTTTAAAATTTTATTTTTGATTGACTTATAATACTTGTACCTGTTTGAGTTATGTTATGATATTTAGATATATATACACTGAGCAATGATCAAATCAGGGTAATTAGCATATCCATCATCTCAAACATTTATCAATTCTTCCTGGTGAGAACATTCATTCTACCTACCTCAGAATATATATCATTGTTGACTATAGTCCTCCTACTGTCCAGTATGACACCAGAATTTGGTCCTCATACCTAACTTCAACTTTATCCCCTCTGGACAACCTCTCTCTATCCTCCCTCCCTCTTACCTTCCTAGCCTCTAGCAATTACTAGTTTACTCTCTGCTTCTGTGAAATCAGGTCTTTTGGATTCCTCACATAAGTGAGGCCATAGGGTATTTTTCCTTGGGTCTCTGGCTTATTTCACTTAACACAGGTTGTGACTTGTAGTTTGCCTATTTGTGGTATGATTTGGGTTTGTTGAAAAACTTATTCTATCCTCAAACTTTGCACTATCATTTGAATAATAGAGCAATGTGTGTGTGTGTATGTGTGTGTGTGTGTGTGTGTGTACATGCACTTGCGTATGTGTGAGACAGAGACAGGAACAAAGAGAGACAGAGGTAGAGACACTGAGGCAGAAGTAGAGACATCAAGACAGAGACAGTGAGGGATGGAGCTCACAATAAAGCTCCCTGGGGATGAAGGAGCACACCAGCAGACGGTAAATCCATATGGTGATGCCTGAATTCTAGTTCCTATACTTCTTCTGAATTACAAATTATACCTATATTTTTGGCCTTTCACTCTTTCTTACTTTATAGCTTCTTATCACTCTGATTCTGAACATAACTCCAGAGCCACACATTCCTAACAATAAACCTGTCCATCAATCAACACAGTGCTGTTATAGCTGACCCTCACTTGAAAGTTTGCTGACCAGTTTGGGGTCTCCCTCACCAAATTCCAACTTTATAGCTGTCAGCCTAAACCAGGGAAAGGTGTGGATGGAACTCACATGATTCTCTGAGGCATGGCAGCTTCAATCAAAACGAGGGTCATCTCTAAAGTTAAAGTGCCCATGTGCCAGCTTCATGTTTTAGATGCTGATGAAAAATTTAGAATTTGTTGCCCTTCAGTTTGCTAAAAGCAATATTACTCATGGTGATTAGGCACCCAAGGAGCTTACAGAAATGGACAGAAGTCACAGTCTAAGCATTACATTGACCTTATCATCCTAAGTGGAAGAGTTTTGCTTTCTTTTCTAAGAAAAGCATTTTTTTCTAAATTTCAGTCCTTTTTTCAAGTCTTGCAAAGAAAAACAATAAGGAGGCCTTGGAACACAAAAACAAAGAAATGTTGCTTCACCTTTCAGAGGAAAGCTCAGAACTGGGGAAAGACACTCTGGACATGTTTTCCAGGAGCAGGATGTGGGAACATTTGAAAAGTCTGTGATTCTGAGGGTACTGAGAATGCTTGTAAATAAGAGGAAGAGGGTACACTCATGGGCAAAGGGACAGAGGGAAGTATGCTAGACTGTGCTTTGTCAACACAATTAAGCAAAAAGCACGCCTCCAATTAGGGAAATGCAAATCAAAAGTACATTGAGATTTTACCTCACGCCATTCAGAATGGCAGTCATCAAGAACACTATTCACAATGGCCAAACTATGGAACCAGCCTAGGTGTCCATCAAAGGATGAATGGATAAAGAAAAGGTGGTACGTAAACACAATGGAATTTTATACAGCCATAAAGAAAAATGAAATTATGTCATTTGCAGGAAAATGAAGATGAATAGAGATCATCATGTTAAGTGAAATAAGTCAAACTCAGAAGGGTAAGGGTCATATATATCATATATGGAAGCTAGAGAGAAAAAAGGAAAACAAAGCTGGGGCTGGATCTCTAAAAATCGAAGGGAGATCAGTAGAGGAAAGGGACCAAGGTGTGGGGGATGGAGAGACGGGGGGAAGTGCTGGGGAGTGATATTGGTCAAATTATATTGTTATATTGTGTGCATATAGAAATGTGTTAACAACAAATCTCAGCAATATATACAACTATATCAATAAAATGTGTGAAAAAATAGAAAAATTAAAAACAAACTAACATGCTTTTCAGATTCTTAATTCTCTGTGTGGTCTAGAGTTGCACTTGACCAAAGAGAAATCAATGTGAGCATGGGAAAGCAGTAGTGAAACCCAGCCAGGGTGTTCAAGGCTGTCATGGCACCCATGGGCTTGCTGTGAGCTTCTCATTTGCGGGCTCACTTTGGAGTTAGTTACACATGGCTTTACAGATTAGCCAGCTGGTGACACCCTAATTTACTCAAGTCTCTTTCTGGTTCTTCACTTCCCAGCTTCTCCTACAATGGCTTAAGAGCTAATTCCTCTAGTAAATATCTAATTTGTGTATTTGTTGATCCATTTTATTTCTTCTTCTGTGACATGTCTGTTCAGTTCCTTAGCCCATTTATTGACTGGGTTATTTGTGTTTTTGGTGTTAAGTTTTTTGAGTTCTTTATATATTCTGGAGATTAATGCTCTATCTGAGGTACAAGGGGCAAAGATTTTCTCCCATTCTGTAGGCTCTCTCTTCACATTCTTGATTGTTTCCTTTGCTGAAAAGAAGCTTTTTAATTTGAATCCATCTCATTTATTGATTCTTGATTTTACTTCTTGTGCTTTGCGAGTCTTGTTAAGGAAGTCAAATCCTAAGCTAGCATGGTGGAGATTTGGGCCAGCTTTTTCTTCTATTAGGTGCAGGGTCTATGTTCTAGTGTCTGAGTCTTTAAACCACTTTGAGATGAGTTTCATGCAAATGTTCAACATCTTTAGCAATTAGAGAAATACAAATCAAAACTACTCTAAGATTTGATCTCACCCCAGTCAGAATGGCAATTATCAAGAATACAAACAATAAATGTTAGTGAGAATGTGGGGAAAAAGTACACTCACACATTGCTGGTTGGGAATGCAAATTAGTGCAACCATTATGGAAAGTGGTATGGAAATTCCTCAGGAAACTTGGAATGGAACCACCTTGTGACCCAGCTATCCCACTCCTTGGTTTATACCCAAAGGACTTAAAATCAGCATATTACAGTGATGTGCCACATCAATGTTTATAGCAGCTCAACTCACAATAGCTAAACTATGGAACCAAACTAGGTGCCCTTCAACAGATGAATGGGTAAATAAAATGTGGTATAGATATATATACTATGGACTATTAACCTTAAAAAAGAATGAAATTATGGCACTTACCAGTAAATGGATGACCTGGAGAATATCATGCTAAATGAAATAAGCCAATTTCAAAAAAACAAAGGCCCAGTGTTTTCCCTGATATGCAGATGCTAATTCAGTAGGGGGCAGGGCTAGGAAAGAATAGAGGTACTTTGGATTAGGTAGAAGGGAGTAAAGGGAGGGTAGGAGGTATGGAGGTAGGAAGGATTGTACAATGAATCAGACATTATTACCCTATATACATATATAACTATGACAAATGGGATTCTACATTATGTAGAATGAGAAATTATATACCATCTATATATGATGTGTCCAAGTGCATTCTACTGTCATGTATAACTAATTAGAACAAATAAGAACAAACGAACAAAGAAACAAATAAATACATTGAATTCAACAGCTTAGAATGGTTCTGCTTTCCTGGTTGAGCCCTTATGGATACAGGGGACTGGATCTCTCTCTTTAATTCACCATCATAAGGAATAGCCCTATTAAATCTATCCGGGGCAAGCTCTTGCTTAACACTGGGAAAAATGTAAAGTTGGAGCTTGAGCTCCCAGGTGGTGGTGGTGGTGGTTATTAATTAATTACTTTATTCAACATATGTGTAGAAAACTCCCCAAATGTGCCCAGTATCCTAGGTAGTAAATAAACAATTAAGTTAAAATAAACTTTACTATATAGTTTATTGTCCTAACCAGATCTGTTTGAGAATGAAAAGGCACACCATGAGTAAATATATCAGAAAATTAGGCATAAATGAACTGTGCTAGACAAACTAGGATACAGATAAAAAAATCGTGGCTCTTGTCCTCATAGTGATTACATAATTTAAAAATAATCTAATGAGTAAGTGCAAATTTATAAGAATATGAAGGGCTAAGAAGAAGGGGTCCACAGAGTTAACTTAACACTTTTCAGGATGATTGACATGCTCTAGGGAACTGAAGAAAGATTGCTGACTACAATGAGATCCCTGGTCCCTGCCCCCCACTGTCTCTCTTCCTCCTCCTCCTCCTTTTTATCATTTCCATTTCCATATCCCTCTTCCCATCATCATCACCATCATCATTGTCTTCAGTCATCATCTCCATCTCCATCTCTCCCTCTTGTCAATATTACGCAATTGCTGATAGAAAAGGAGTCAGTCAGAGTTACTGAGTGTGCATATCGCTTACACAGGGAGTCAGTGTGCAGGAAAAGACCATAGAAAAGTGTAACAGTTAGATGTTTGTGAGTTGGGGTTCATCTATTCTGGAGCTGATCCTTATCCTTAGAAGTTAATCTGATTCAGGTGCCCAGGTCCTGACTTGGCAGGCGTGAGCTTTGTTCATGGATTGTATTTTAATCTTTATCTTTTTGCTTTTGAACCAGAGAATTTGGTCTGAACATTGGCTTCACTCTTTATTAGCTGTTGGACAAGTTATTTACTCCCTTTTAGTTTTAATTCTAATCTATAAGATGGTTATCATAATTGTAATACACCTCATAAGGTTATTTTAGAGATAGAACTGTAAATGCTTAGTGCTCAGAATGTAATACTCTTCATATAAATATTACTTCTTGTCATTATTGTTATTATGAGTATGATTTTTATTATTATTGGGTCATAAAACTCCTCAGTGAAACACGTGGAATATTTTCTCATATAGCTATTCCTTGAAGAACAAAGATATATCATTGTTAAAATGCTTCCAGATTTCCTTCATTTATGCCCTTTATGAATTCAAAACATGATATCAAAATGTCTAAAATGTTTCAATCATGAAGAAAAGGATTGCCTGTATTTCTACATCGTAAAGATAAATACTGTTAACATCTTGGTGTATTTTCTTTCAATTTTTTGCTATGCATTTTTATGTGTTGAAGTGTGTAACATATTGTATATACAGAATTTTTCATTTGTTGTTTGTGACTTAAAATTTTACATGTTGATTATAGAAAAAAGTAAAAAGGCTTACAAAATTGATACTCAAAACATTGAAAGTCTACAGCTGTTAGTATTTTGGGTATACAGGCACAATTTTTTCCTATGATTTTAGAGAAGCAGTGGAAATCATATGTGTACACTGATTTTTATGCATCAGTAACAAAGGAATATTTATAGATCCTGTGAGAAAAAATTTGTAAATAATTGTTTAGTAACAACTAGTACCAGTATCTAAGTAGATTTACTAGGCTTTCCTACTTAAAGATCTCTAATCACTGCCATCTTCATTAATTTTAAAAAGGCCGTAAGTTATTACTCAAGTAACTTGAGATACCATTGGGCCTTATATTATTGATGAATCTTTGCTTTGTTTTCTTGAATAAAGAAAACAAATAATATTTTTAGTATTTCTTCTAATTCAGTGCCCCAAATACTCAAGAGTTTATCCATGGTTGGCAAGGGTCTGTACTAAATAAATGCAGTTATTATTTCAGTATCATCAATCATGGCTTTAGGATGATCATTAAAACTATTTCTGAATAAGTGAAGCCAAAAGGAGCCTTCTGGGGTGAAGCTTCACCCCTGACTTGCAGAAGGGCCTAAGGATGCAAAATCTTTCTTAATTCTGCTTGGAGTGAATGTGGAGGAAGGAAAACCTCCACAAATTCATTCACCTGCATGCTCAGTTGTCTGTAAAAAATGGGATAAAAAGAGAATCCAGACAAGTGTGGCCTGGGGTACACTGCAGAAAGCACTAGAGTTTGCTGACAGGTGTAAATTTTGATTAATTTCTCATCCAACTGAAGGTATTCCAAATGCAAGTGTAACTTTCTGAGCAACTGGATGCTGATGTATTCCTGCTGGGCAGCTTTACCCCATAATGTGCAGGCTGCAGACTTTGCTCTCCATAGGTAACCAGTTGTCTTCTGGTGCCTGGAGATGCAGAGGAGATTAATTGCCAAGCACAACTTTTATCCAACCCATTGTAGACATTTCTACAATTCTCTTTATTTTTGAAATTCATAACGTCTTCCAGGTGTACCTTGGTATTGTTTCTGGAACATGGGAATGTCTTTAAACTTGTATCCCCACATTTTAAAATGCAAGTGAAATTTATAAACATGAAAGTGGTTTTCTCAAATATATCTTTGATTATTGCTTCTGTAGAAGGAGATCCCCCCAATTCTCTTCCATGTCACTTCATCTTTTCACTTTGTCAATTCTGTATTTTATTGCTTCCAGGAGAAAATTGAACTGTACAGTTATATTGCTAACGTCCTAATATCCAAGGCCTTTCATTGGCTATTTATGACATTGTATGGTTTTCTTGCTTAGGCTTCTCTCTCCTTCTGGTTTTCTCTTATTTTCCATCATGATATTTCCTACAGCCATATTTTCCAGATTTCTTGTGAGTTCTTAGTGAATAATTTCTAAAGAATTATTTTATCCCTGAGTTCCATGCCAGAGACCCTGCAGGCCATGGGAGCACAGGCCAAGGCCCAGGGCCACTACCAGGGACCTCTGTGGGAGCCCAGGCCAAGGTCAGGTCTAGGACCACTGCAGGCCTGTGTGAGACCTCAGGCCCAGGACCATCCCTGTGCAGAGTCAAGGACCATGCTGTTGCTCCCTTCCAATATCCATCCTGGGACACTGCAGCCATCACCATAGCTCTTCTCATGTAGTAGCCTCCATCTTGGGTCAACAGACAGGGCCTGGAGGCAGCAGCCCTGCCACAGTACTGCATCTCCAATCAATCAGCCCAAAGCCATTGTAAGTCCCATCCTTTCATCCCCATCTCTGAAAGTGTTTGCATCCATCTTGGGCCACCCCCACTGCCATCTTGAGTTACT
Source organism: Geosciurus inauris (assembly GCA_004024805.1). Classification (NCBI taxonomy): domain Eukaryota; kingdom Metazoa; phylum Chordata; class Mammalia; order Rodentia; family Sciuridae; genus Geosciurus; species Geosciurus inauris. The sequence goes on from PVHX01026421.1 coordinate 20,237, forward strand.
TCCACTACTGCTGCCATCATCTTTAGTGGCAGTAGCGTCCATCTGGGGACATCTGTTGGGGACTGAAGGTGAATTCCAAGGTGAGGTACAGGTAATCTGTAGGGTCACTACAAGATTATAGAATAGAAACTGCAATACCTCAGATTGGCACTACAAGAAAGGAAGATACATAATTAACATGAAAAAGCAAGGGAAGAAAGTGCCCCAAATAAACAAAGATACTACAATAATAGAATCTGTTGACAGCATAGTTGATGAAATGTCAGAGAAAGAATTCAGAATGTACATAATTAAAATGATCTGTGAATTAGAGAATGATATAAGTGAGCAAATACAGGCAAAAACTGATCACTACAACAAAGAAATAAGAGAGCAAATAAAGGCAATCATTGATCACATCAACAAAGAGATAAGGGAGAAAATACAAGTAGCAAAAGATTACTTCAAGAAACAGCTAGAGATTGTGAAAAAAATCAGAAATTCTTGAAATGAAGGAAACAATAAACCAAATAAAAAATTCTATAGAGAGCATCACCAAGAGATTAGGTCACTTGGAAGACAGAACCTCAGATAATGAAGACAAAATATACAATCTTGAAAATAAAGTTTACCACACTGTGAAGATGGTAAGAACCATGAACAGAACATCCA
>PVHX01026422.1:0-20885 GCA_004024805.1 Geosciurus inauris
AAATATTTTTTAGTTGTTGATGGACACAATGTCTTTATTTTATTGCTTTGTATGTGGTGCTGAGGATCGAACCCAGGGACTCACGCATGCGAGGCAAGCGCTCTACCGCTGAGCTACAATCCCAGCCCACCCAAACTCATTTTTAAAAAAATTTTTTTAATATTTATTTTTTTAGTTGTAGGTGGACAGAATATCTTTATTTTATTTTTATGTGGTGCTGAGGATCGAACCCAGTGCCTCATGCATGCTAGGTGAGCATGCTACCACTGCGCCATAACCCCAGCCCACAAACTCATTGTTTTCCAACCTTTTTTTTTCTTTCTGTGAAGTATAACACAAATATAGAAAAGAGAATAAGACATAAATATGAAAATTAATGAATTGTCACAAAATGAATCACCATCACCTAGGTCAAGAAAAGAAACACTTCCAGCACTTTATTGTTCCTTCCCTCCTGAAAGATTACTACCATCCTGAATTGTTGGTATTTGCTTCTTTGTTTTCATTATATTTTACCATGAAAATGTGCTTTCTAATGTGAAATTTATAGTTAAGCATTTGGGTTGTCTCTAGTTTTGGCTTTTATGAATTGTGTTGCTGTGAACACTATTGTACATTTCTTTTGATCACATTTACCTGCATTTCCATTGGTGTTTGCTCTGGAAAAGAATTATTGACTTATAGGCCATAACTAGTTTTAACACTTGAAAGGATAATACCAGTTGTATTTCAGTAGAAGTTTGCTTTCTCACCAGGAGTTCAAGAACATTACTCTTGCTCTACATCCCTGTCAGTCTTTAATTTTACCCATTCTGGTGGTATGTAGTAGTTGTTTGTTATAGTTTTTTTTTTTTTTGTACTGGAGATTGAACTCAGGGGCACTCACCCACATCCCTAGCCCTATTTTGTGTTTTATGTAGAGAGAGGGTCTCACTGAGTTGCTTAGCACCTCGCCATTGCTTTGACTGGCTTTGAACTGGCGATTCTCCTGTCTCAGCCTCCCTAAGTGCTGGGATTACAGGTTTGTGCCACCGCGCCCGGCTTGTTATAGTTTTTTTTCAAAAAAATTTTTTTAGTTGTAGATGGACATAATACCTTTCTTTCTTTATTTTAAAATATTTTTTTAGTTGTAGATGGACACAATATCTTTATTTTTATGTGGTGCTGAGGATTGAACCCAGTGCTTCACAAATGCAAGGCCAGCGCCCTACCACTGAGCCACAACCCCAGCCCTTATTTATTTATTTTTATGTGGTGCTGAGGATCGAACCCAGTGCCTCATGCGTGCGAAGTGAGCGCTCTGCCACTGAGCCACAACCCTGTTTGTTGTAGTTTTTTTTTTTGTATTGGGGATTGAACTCGGGGGCACTCGACCACAAGCCACATCCCCAGCCCTATTTTGTGTTTTATGTAGAGACAGGGTCTCACTGAGTTGCTTAGCACCTCGCCATTGCTGAGGCTGGCTTTGAACTCGCGATTCTCCTGTCTCAGCCTCCCTAAGTGCTGTGATTACAGGCTTGAGCCACTGCCCCCGGCTTGTTTGTTGTAGTTTTAATTGGCGTTTTTCTGATGATGAACATTAAATTTTTCATCTATTTATTGACCATCTGATACCTTCTTTTGTGAAGTGATTGTTTAAGTATCTTGCCCACTTTTTTATTGGCTTGTCTTTTTCTTATTTATTAATAGAAATTTTTTTATTTTTATTTTTTGGTGATGCTATGGATTGAACTCAGAGCTTTGTGCATGCTAAGCATGCACTCTATCACTAAGCTACACCCCCAACCCCCAGGAATTCTTTTTTATATAGTGTGGATAGGAGTTCTTTATTAGGTATTTGTCTTGCAGATATCTTCTTCCAGAAATTCTTAGTTTTAACATACACTTCAATTTATCAAGTTTTAAATTTATGGCTGGAGTTCTTTATTGCTGGTTAAATAATTTGTTTTTCTTACCCTGAGAATATTTACCTGTATTATCTTGTTTTACTTTTCCTATTTAGATTTTTTACTCCACTTAGAAGTGATTTTTCAAGATAATGTGAGATAAAGGTCAAGTTTTATTCCCCATGATGTCTTTCCACCTGTCCCATCTTTTCCACGTTGCTCTACACTTTGCAGAAATTGTGTCCATTTTTGAGTGGCTTTATTTCTGAATTGTCTGTTCTGTTCCATTGTTTGCTTTGTCATTGATCCAAATCACAGTATCTATAGTTTTATATTTTTGCTCTCAACAGGTCTTTCCATATTGATCTTCTTGAATATCTCAGTTATTCTTACTCTTTTCCATATAGTTCCATGTATATTTTGAATCAGATGTTTAAGTTCCACAAAAACAAACTTGGAGCTAAGCAAATACAGCACAGTGATCACAAAACAAACCTATAAGGATTCTGATTGAGTTTATAGATTAGTTTTGGAGAAAACTTTACTATTACAAATTAAATTTATAATTTTCTATAATTAGAATAGTGCTATAATGAGTATTGTACATATACGTTTATAGTGCTGTTATTCTGTAGTATAGAGTTCTATGAATGGAACTGCTGGGTCATAGGGTTTGTGCAAATTTAAAAACTTGAAAGTTACATCTAAACTGTTCTAATAAAGTTTTCTTAAAAACCAGTTAAAAAAATATTTAGAAGTTGCAGGTGCAGCTCAATAGAGTACCTGCCTAGCATGCATGAAACCCTGGGTTTGATCCTTACTACTGCCAAAAGAAAAGAAAAAGAAAAAAAAAAACAACAACAACCTGCAAGAAGCAAAAAGTCATTTATTTAGTAGATGTTGATACCATAATAAACTTAAAAATGGCATACTTGTATTAGCTTTTCTGTTACTGTAACAAATGCCCAAAATAATCAACTTAGAAAAGTTTGTGGGGTGCAGTGGCAACACATGCCTGTAATCCTAGATATTTAGGAGGATCATGAATTTGAGGCTAGCCTCAGCAATTAGTGAAACCTCCCCCACCCAAAAAAAAAAAAAAAGACTGGGGAATGTAGCTTAGTGGTAGAGCATCCATTGATTTAATACCCTGGGTTTCCTGGTTTCCCAGGCTGATGTCCTCCCAACCCCCTCTTTATATATCCTTAGTCTTTTTGTTTGTGATTAGGGAAAGTTAGATATCTTTTTATCCTTTTTTGATACTTTTTTGGTTTAAAGATTCTATATATAGTAAAAATATCAATATAAACAAAATAGACTTAAATTGTGGTTTTAATTTGACCAAAGGATTCACTCACAACCTGTATAGCATATTTCCTCACCTGCTGAGCTACAGACAATTTATTTGTTATTTTTGTATCTTCTGTACCATATATCATCACAACTACTTTGTAAGGTATATAGTATTGCAAATAAGAATGTAATGGATTTAATTCACCCAAAATAGTAATTGTTGCTACTAATGGTTATACTTAACAGTGTCTAGGATGATAGAAACAGGACCAGTTATCTTTTTTTTTTTTAATTTTTTTTGTACTTATAGATGGACACAATATCTTTATTTATTTATTTTATGTGGTGCTGAGGATCGAACCCAGTGCCTCACGCATGCGAGGCAAGCGCTCTACCACTGAGCCACAATCCCAGCCCAGGACCAGTTATCTTTAAGGCAAAAGGATGTATACCTTTGGTAAAGTACTGCATTTCTGAGCACCCCTCTCCACGTTAAATGACAATCAAGCTTTTGTTGCCTGTGAATAAAAGGAAATCTAAAGTAACTGAAAATAAATAGTAATAGTTTCTCAAGGAATTTTAAAGCTTTCTCTGGGGAAGACACTGCTGGTTATCAGAAATAAGCAGTCAAAATGCTATGTTCCTGACATGCTAGATCTTCGCCTGGAGATGTTCTGGTCAAACTCTGCTATGAGTTTACCCCGTTTCAAAAACAAAGAAATAACAAATACAACTTTTTGCAATGGAGATTTATATTTGGGTTTATAAACAAGATAAACAGAAACCCTAGTCTTAAAGGACTCAAGGTTGGAACAAAGGCACCTGTTTTCAACTGGAGTTTTGTTTTGTTTTTTTGTACTGTGGATTGAACCCAGGGATGCTTTACCACTGAGCTACATCTCCAGCCTTTTTATTTTTTATTTTGAGATAATTTTTTCTAAGTTGTCTAGCTTGGCCTCAAGCTTGCATTCTTCCTGCCTCAGCCTCCTGAGTTGGTGGGATTACAGACATGTGCCACTGTACCCTGCTTCAATTGGAGTTCTGAAAGAGAATTAAGCCTCCAGAAAATGATTTGACAATGGTTTCTTAATTTTCCCAAGGATGGTATCCAACTAGTACATGCTAGATGCATAGATGATAACATTAACATGTTATGTGCAATAGATGCCTTACTGTAGGCTTTAGGACATAGTCTTTGGACTCTAGTTTAGAGGGACTGGGAATGTTTTAAGCTAGGAAGTTAGATTTTATGCTGTAAGCCAGGGGATAAGGTAGGACTTCTAGCAGTGGTTAAAAGGGTGTTATAAAAGGGCATGGCTAACTATACTTAGATCTGTTCTTGGCTTATTAAGGGAAAGTACTGTCCTTAAGGAGGCCTCATGATTACGAACTGAAACAAACCTCACATTGGCTTGGTGAATAAGTTTGACAACCCTTATATTGCTATAGGATAGGAAACCCAAACTGGGGCTCTGGAATCAGATTGACGGGATAAGGCAGTATAGTTGCCAAAGGAAATTAAAAGATCATATGTTTTTCAAAATGAACCTGTAAGTGAAAATTGTAAAATAAATGCTAAGAAGGTAGCCAATAAAAACAGAAATTGCGGGGGCTGGGATTGTAGCTCAGTGGTAGAGTGCTTGCCTCGCATGCGTGAGGCCCTGGGTTCGATCCTCAGCACCACGTACAAAGCAATAAAATACAGACATTGTGTCCATCTACAACTAAAAAAAAAAGTTAAAAAAACCACTCAAATTGGGCTATAATATTATTCCAAATGAAATTAAAATAATACAGCAACCTAGAAAAGACTTTAAAAATTTTTCTTCAGTAAGAAAAATGAAATAATAGTTTTCTTAAAAAGTATAGAAAATTGGGGTTGGGGCTGTAGCTCAGTGGTAGAGCGCTTGCCTAGCATGTGTGAGGCACTGGGTTCAATCCTCAGCACCACATGTAAATAATAAATGAATAAAATAAAAATCCATCAACAACTAAAAAAATATAGAAAATTGTGGTTGGAGAAGGGAAACAAAATTAGACTAAGTAGATATGAAACTAGTTAGAAATTCTGAAAGTGAACAAAATTGATATAACATAAATATTGTAATAATAAAACTCAGAGAATATTAGGGAATTAAAAAGAATACTGACGATCCCACCAAAAACAAAGATTAAGGGAAAGTAAATAGGATAGATTGGAATCCTTCAGTGCACATCCACGAGGAGTTTTAGATAGTTTTCACGGATGTTCAGACATACACCTTCACTCAGTTCTAGTTTAGCTGATGGCTTCAGTGGTGGACCACATAAAAGAAGGGAATTAAATTTTTAAAAAATGTTTTTAGTTGTAGGTGGATACAATATCTTTATTTATTTTTATGTGGTGCTGAGGCTTGAACCAAGTGCATATCACATACTACGCAAGTGCTCTCCCACTGAGCCACAACTCCACAACCCCTAGAATTAAATTCTTTGTAAATAGCTTTGGGTTAGAATTTGAGCAGAGTTTGAGAGAGATTGAGTTGAGCTGGAATTTTAGTGAGAAAACTTCAGAACTGATTTGTGTGTGTGTGTGTGTGTGTGTGTGTGTGTGTGTGTGTATGTGTATGTGTATGCTTGTGTATGCACTAGGGATCTAACCCAGGGCTTTATGCATACCAAGGACATGTTCTACCATGGAGCTATGCCCACAACTTGGAATTTATGCTTGTGAGACTTTCACAGACATAATAGGCAAATAATAAGGACAAGTGGAGAGAGAGTTTTCTTAGGCCCTAAGGTGGTTGTTAATGGAAACTAATTTTGGTATACTTAGCTTTTTTTTAAATTTCATTTTTTGTAGTTGTAGATGGACAGCATGCCTTTATTTTATTTGCTTATTTTTGTATGCGGTACTGAGGATTGAACCCAGTGCCTCACACATGCTAGGCAAGTGCTTTGCCACTGAACCCTAGCCCTTGTACGTAACTTTTGAAGTGGCTAAGGTCTGTAGTTTGTTTGGCAGCATCTTTTCAAATGGTAGTCAACATTTCTGTATGCTAGGCATCAACTTTTGTGTTTTTCTCTTAACATTTCAATATACTCTTTCCCGGAACATTTTGCATTGCTTACTAGTGTAGACAAGAGTGAACTAATTTCAGAAATTGACTTTGAAAGCCTAAGAAGAATGAATTTGTATTGCTTGAACTTATAATTAATATCCTTTCAATAAATGATCTTTCTGAGTTCCCCAGAAAGATTTTCAGCAAGAAGAGAGACTTGAGTAGCATGCTTCCTTAGAGCCAAACAGGCATTTAGCATAGCTTGGTTTTCTACTAATACTAATATTTAGAATTTAGTACAAAGTCACTTCTTTAATCTATTGAAGGAGTATCAGTTATTAACATCACATAAAAGATTTAAAAAATCTTTGTCCTCTCCTCCCCTCCTGTCAGTGGGCAGTGCATCTCTGTGGAGTTAAAAAACAAACAAACAAACAAAAGAATTCATTCTATCTGTAATTAGTATGTTCTGTAATGTTGGACTGGGTGAAAAGTTAGTAAAGGTTCTAGTCAGTATCTGTAACCTTATAGTACTGAGATGATGTTAATCTTTCACAGATACTGAGATGTTTTTAAGCTTTTGCAGATACTTATTTTCAGAATAAGTTCTTTATTATATATTGCATAGTATGTTATCCAGTTTATTATATAACATTAACTTAATATTTCTACATTCATTTTTTAAAGTTTTTATTTTGTAATAATTACAGATGCTTAGGAGGTCATAAAAATTGGATTGGGGCAGGCCCTGTGTACCCTTCACCCACTTTCCTCAAATAGTAACCTCTTGTGTAATTATACTGTACTACTCAAATAAAGTGACTTGACTTTGTGACATCCATAGAGCTTATTCAGATTTCACCAGTATTGCATGTACTCATCATGTGTGTGTGCGTGCAGTTTTGTGTAGTTTTATCATGTGTGTAGATTTATGTAACTACCACTGTTAATTCATTTTAGTTATAATTTCTTGTATATTTTGTGATTGTTAGTATTTGGGTGTGTAACATACAATTTGTGAAAGAAAACTGAAGTACAGAAGAGACTATATACTAAAAGAACTAGTGTAATAGAATTTTTTTTTAAAAACTTAAACATTTCAATTTTAAAAGTTTCTTCTGTGCATATTTTAGAGAAAAGTAAATTTGCACGTAAATATGAATAAATAATTATTTAATTTTTTGTTATATTTTCCCTATAATATTTCCATGCTCTTTTTGAATATATAAAAATGAATGATTCAGTATTTATGAATGTTATAGTAAGACTTTGTGTTCTTTATATGCATTTTAAAAACCTGCTCTACAAAGGTATGATAGACATATAAAAAATTGTTATATATACAACTCAGTGAGTTTGGGGATACATATATACCTGTAAAACTTACCACCATCAAGGCTCTAGATGTATCTATCACTTCCCAAAGTTTCCTCCTGTCTCCCTGATAATGCTGATGAATATTATTATTGCTAATAACACATAAAATCTGCCCTTCTAGAAAATTTTATGTATTGTTAGTGTTGGCATTATGCTATATAGAAGATGTCAAGAGCTGCTTTATCTTGCATAACTGAAACTTTGTTTTCTTAGGTATTGTTTTTATTGGTATGGATTTTTATATCAAATTGCCAGACATGCTGTGTGCCATAGTACCTGTTGTGTGTATTATTTGTATGCCAATAAGCACGTGTTTGTGTGTTGGACTGTGAGATCCGAAAGTGATCAATTCATCTCTCTTCCTGATCTTTTCCAAAAACGTATTTCTCTTGTGGGGGTGGTGGTGGTGGTGGTGATGATGACGGTGATCATGGTATCCATTATAATGTTATGTATGCTGTGTGGTGAGAACACTGCAACATGACATTATGATTTGTTTTCATCATTTGTTTTATTTTTATACCTCTGCTTATTACACTGAATGAGACAGCTGCTAGCCGGGATGATAGCAGAGCCTGCTTTTCTCTCTGAGTATACTATCTTTGCTTTGGATTCCTCCAAACAGCCTAAAACAGAGAGTGACAGTGTGGTGAGTCCTTCCACCGCTTTCTGTGTTCCCTCTGTGGGGAAGCAACTTCATTTGGCAATTGTAGAAGCAAATCTTACATTGTTTGTCACTTATTGTCTCTCAAAGCATCTTCAGTGTCCTGTTGCTAACCCTGCTCTAAAAAACCAGAGAGTAAATTGCTGAGTTCTGGTGGCTGGTGTGTTTTTTGGTAGCTTCTTAACAGCAACAAAATAACACTTTTCACTAATATATTGGAGGCTGCATTCACTTGGTCTAAGCTATCAAGTTTTCTCCTTGGGAATGTTGGGTGATTGATTTTAAAAAAGATAAGCATTGCTAGAAGCCTCTATTCTGTTGGTAAGAGGCCGAGAATATTTTGAGATGTGACTCATATTTTTAGGGGAAAAAATTTATTGTTGTATAAACATTGGGTAGGTAGGTAGGTTCTACTACAACAAATAATTTATATTATTTTGCAGTTATAACAATTACAGTTCTCTGAGCATTGAACATCTGAAAGGAAATAATGATTTCACTTTTTAAATTGTATTCACATAATTTTCATTTTGGAAAGTTGGACATTTTCCTATTTACCTGGTAAATTTGTAATTTAGCAACTAAAATTTAGAATGTTTGCCCAGTAAGAATAGCTTTTGATGTTAGATTGGACACTAATTGAACTGGGACTGTAGTTTTTCTAAACAATAAGAATTGATTTAACTTATTAGGTAGCTCATGGTAAAAGTAGCACATTTCTGTACTTAAGTTCTGTAGCCAATGAAGACTTGTTTGTGAATGGCCAGTAGCCATTTTTGATTACTTTCTAAACTTGGTTTTAGAGAAGAAAATAGCTCAGGTTGAAAATGGGATGTCTAGTGATACCTTAGAAACTGGTCTCTAGGGAGTTGATTTGTCCTTGGCTTTGGCTATCAGTGACACCTATTTTCAAAACTGATTTGAGAGCAAGTCAGGAATCCCAGTTAGAAGTTACCAGTTGACTTTAAAACAGAGATTGATCTGCTTTATACTTTATGCAGTTACTAATATAAACTATTTTTTGGCACCGGGGATTGACCTCAGGGGTACTCAACCACTGAGACACATCCTCAGTCCTATTTTGTGTTTTATGTAGAGACAGGGTCTCACTAAGTGGCTTAGCAACTTGCTGTTGCTGAGGCTGGCTTTGAACTCGCGATTCTCCTGTCTTAGCCTCCCAAAGTGCTGGGATTATAGGCTTGCGCCACCTCGCCCAGCTAGAAACTTATTTTTTTAAAAGAGCTTCCTATAGGCCCATTCCTATAAATACAGAACATTAAAATCATTTGTATTGAATATCCTGTTGTCAAAAATGCTATTTAATGTAAAAGTGGGAGCTTTAGAATTATTTAAAATAAACTTAAGTAGACTAAAAGTTTTCTAATCTTATGTATTAAGTTTGCATTTGTTTTGCTAAAATAAGTTTATTATTCTCCATGAAACAAAAGAGAAACTACATAATAACCTGTATCACAATAAAAATTTAGTGAGTGTCTAATTCCATTATGAGTTCACCAGGTGCTGACTTTTCTTTCATTCAGTTTTTAAAAAAATACATCGCTTTACAATATATTCTAAAGATTGGTACAGCCTTAGTGCTCAGCAGTTGATAAAATGGTTATGGAAAAATTGAGAGAGGAAAAAAGAAAGGTAATTGCAGATAAATTTGGCAGGGAACTTGTGTGTGCTTTTTAATTAAATACACATTTAAAGAGTTTCCCTGTTATCTAAGAATTTCTGGAGCCAGGCACAGTGGTGCATACCTATAATCCCAGTGACTTGGGAGGTTGAGACCCTAAGCGACTTAGTATGACCCTATCTCAAAAACAAAGAACTGGGGACTTAGCTCAGTGGTAAAGTACCCTGGGGTTCAGTCCCCAGTAAAACCTCCTCCTGCGGAGAAAACAATTTCCTCCAGTGGAAAATATTGGTAACCTCAAGTATTGACACGTGTTGAGCAAGTTCTTCAGGCTTCTCCCTGGGAGAAGGCCTCTTAGAGGTTCTTCTAAAGGAAATGATTGCACAAGTGTTTAACAAGCATTCTTCAAGAGCTTGTCAGGCAGAATGTAGGGCCTGAGCACCCAGATGAAAACACAGGGTTCCTGTCCTCAGAGAGTTTAGTAAAGAGACAAAGATATCAACATATATGTGTAATAGAAAGGAATTATGGCTTCATAGAAGAACTATAGGCATAGAGAATATATTGGCCCTGCAGGTGAGCCATATGAAGCTTCACAAATGAAGAGGCATGTGAAAGTTGAAAAATGAAGGGGAATTTACCTGGTAGAAATGAAAGAAACATTACAGATAGTGACAAAGTCATAAATTTTGCTCCTAGAGACTTTTTATTTAAATTTACATAATATTTTAGGCTAATACTTTCCTTAGCTGTCCTGCATTTATTAATAGTACATAAACTGTACCATATATATAAATTGAAATATTTGAAATATATATGCAGAGAAGAAGAGTTTTCTATGTGTTTGATAGGTGATATTTCTTTTTTTTTTTTTAATTTTTTTTTGTAGTTGTATATGGACAACATGCCTTTATTTTGTTTGTTTATTTTTATGTGGTGCCGAGGATCGAACCCAGTGCCTCACACATGCTAGGCAAGCGCTCTACCACTGAGCTACAGCCCCAGCCCCGATAGGTGATATTTCAAATAATTGTTGAGTAGCTTTTTTATAGGGACCACAATCATGTGTCAAGGCATTTACTTAGAACAGGGACCTTCTTGTCACTCTTCTTCCTAACCTATTTTATAGAGCCCTTTCATTTGCTTTCTTCATAGTTTAACCATTGCTTTTCAATATACTCACTGGCCAAGAGAATTTTCATATTTTATAGTGTGTAGTGTAGTATATATATATATTTTTAAGTATTTTCTTTTTAGTTGTAGATGGACACAATATCTTTATTTTATTTATTTATTTTTATGTGGTGCTGAGGATTGAACCCAGCGCCTCATGCATGCGAGGCAAGCACGCTACCGCTGAGCCACAATCCCAGCCCAGTGTAGTATATTTTTAAGGCTAAAAAGAATTCATTGTGACGCTACATAAATATATGCCATATATGCAATTTCTGATTCTTTGAAATGGCAGAGAACAGAAAGATAAAAGTTAATTACTGTGTTCTCCTAGCCTCTTTCCTATGTAACTTTAAGGAAATGTCTTGGACTGATAAAATTTAATAATTTTTTATTTAATGGGAAACAATTTCAATTGTTTTTTGCTAAGGAAAAAATTCAAGTATATTACAAAAGTAGATATAGTAGTAGTAGTAGAAGAATTCAGTTCTCCTATCCCCATAGTAGTCTAGTGTCAAGAATTAATAACTCATTATCATCCTATTTTATCTATTACCATCCCATTCCCATGCTTCCCTAACCATACCATTAACCAATTTCCCCCCGCCTTTAGATATTTGAAGCAAATTAAAGAAAGCAGAAATAGGTAAATATTATGGTATATATCTCTGAAAGATAAAGGCTAAAATATGAAACCACAGCAGCTTTATCACACCTAATAGTTAATTTCTTCCCATTAAATACCTAATTTGTGTTCAAAAATCTGAGAACACTTTGCAAAGCTGAGTGCCTTCTCCACTTAGATTAATGACAAGTTAGATCAAACATTTGACCTTTTCTTGGTGGGCTGTAGAGGTAGGGAAACATTCTTCAGCTAAAGTTACTGAAACACAGTGGCCAGTGCTCTGGTGGAATGCTTTTGTTTGAAACATGGAATTATTTTGTCATGAGCTACTTCTGTAGTGCTAACAACTTGTAGGTAAGAGACAGTGTATTATGAATGCAGTATAGAATTTTGAATCTCAGAGAATCACATACATCACCTATGAAATCCATGCTATGACATAATCAGAATGTTGCTTAACTTGGACAACAAGTTTGTTCTCTTGTTGCTAACAGAACAAAACAAAAGCTTTTACATGGGAAGAAGAGATTTTTAATTGTAATTTTCTAAAAATGGTCACAGTAATCTCATTTAAATTGCTGGCTTCAAATGAATGAGGCATTTCCATTTTGTTATCAAGATATTTTTCATAGCTTAAATAATTTGAATATGATTTTATTGTAGGGAACAAATAATATTATAATTCTTTTTCTGGATAATTTTCTATTTGAATGAGTTGTGCCAATTGAATCCCTGTTGCTTTTTGTCATGGGGAAAAACCTGGGGACATAATGGGAGGAGGTATGTGATTAATTTGAAGTGAATTTTGTTATATACTAATCTTTGCTATTTAGGTCCATATGTTACACAAAATGAATTTTCTAAAATACTTACTGTACTAGTTTTGCCTTGCATGAAAGCATTCTAATAAATAAATAATTACTAATTTGGTTTTTAATTGGTAAATGTGTCTAACAGGTTTTAGTACTTGGACTTTGTTCTTAACAGTTTTAAAACTTTAGTTTTCTGTTATTTTCTTTATGATGTTTCTTTCTTTTTCATAGAATGCATCTATTCATGCCACGAAATCTCCCGACAGTGTTAATGGAAGTGAACCAACCACTCCTCAGGTCTGTTATTAATAATAGCTTTTAAAAACTAACTTTAGAGTAATTTGACCAATCTATATTAATTGTACGTATTTGATTACATTAAAAGAGTGATGTCCAAACATTGATATAGTATGTGTGGTAAATGCAGGTGTGTTCATAATTTCTTGGAAAGAGTTTCAAATGAAAGCAAGATTCTATTATGCCACATTTTAAAAATTAATGGCAGTGAAGTGAAAACATGAAATCTTACTATATAATTGTAAAAGATTATGGAGATAGCCACATTGAGAGACATGGTGAATTATATACTCTGAAAGATGAATATGAGAGAAGTAGGATTTCTTTCATTAAAGTTTGCTCTATTGCAAAGTATTTCACTTCTAGAGAATTACGGTTATCCTTGATTTGAAAAGTTATGTGTAGAGTAGGGCTCAGGTGATACTCTTTTTTTTAACTCCTTAAAAAATTCATAATGATAGTAGTGTTTGAGGTAAACATGTTTACTTTGGTTTTAGTATTGATCATTAAAGGTTAAGGTTCAACTGGACACATGTGAACTAAGTACCAAGTTGTGGGAAGCACTGTGGCAAGGGTGTGTGTGCAGCTGCCATACTAATAGGAAAGCTCACTTAGGGCTTACATATGTAAGGCAGTATTCTGTGTGTTTTAAATGTTTTCACTCACCAAATCCTCACAACAATCCTATTAGGGTAGTGCTGTTGTTATTCCTATTTTACAAATGAAGAGTCATCTCAAGGGGACCCTTGTTTTCTTTAATTTTTTGTCCTTCTGCCTGTCATTGCTACTTGCCTTCTATCATCACAAAGACAAGTTGGCCTCCAAGAATTATATCTCCATTCTAGGCAGGAGAAAAGAGTGAAGATTAGGACAAAAGGTATATTCTGTTTTAACAGAAAAACAGTAACTCCCCCAAAAGATTCCACCCTATAGATTTTTTTTAAAATGCCTATTATTAAACTTTGTCAAATGGTCTCTTCTTGACTGAAAGATTCTGGAAAAATTAATTTAAAAAATCACTAATTGAAATGTTAACAATATCATAATTTAATATTTACAGAAAAGAATGATTTATTCATTATACAAATATACCTTTGTACCTAGCTCCTGGAGCCTAGAAACAAATTACTAGCACCCCCTGGGGAGCCCTTGTTTTTCCCTTCCATTGCCTCTCTCTCATCCCCAAGAATAACTACTATCTTGGCTTTTAACACTACAGGTTAATTTTGCCATCATAGGAACTTGATGTAAGTGGCACCCTTGTATCTGCCTTATTTAGCTCAATGCTCTCTGAGATTTATCTGTATTCTCTGTAAATCATTCATTCCCATTGCTATTTTAAGATTCCATTGGTGAACAGGATTGATGTCCAATGTTTGGTGAACAGACTAGTTTTTTTTTTTTTCTTTAAATCCAATCTATTGATTGCCATCAACAGTATTTACATATTTACACATTTCTTTTTTTTTTTGCTACTGGAGATTGAACTCAGGGGCACTGGACTACTGAGCCACATCCCCAGCCCTATTTTGTGTTTTATGTAGAGACAGGCTCTCACTGAATTGCTTAGCACCTCACCGTTGCTGAGGCTGGCTTTGAACTTGCGATTCTCCTGTCTCAGCCTCCCTAAGTGCTGGGATTACAGGCTTGCATATTTACACATTTCTGTTGATATATGGTTAGCAATGAAATTGGTGGTTCATAGAGGGTGCTTGTGTTTAGCTTTTGTAAAAACTGATAAACATTTCTTAAACATGGATTGAACTAGATCCTCATTAACACTGTATATTTTCCATAGTTTTAATTTTAGTTATTCTGGTGGATGTGGGGTAATACCACCTTGTAGCTTTGATTTGTATTTGAGAAGGTAAATATTTTTCCTAGTTGTATTGTTACTCCGAACAAAAGTAGGGTGGAAGAAAGGCAGATTGGATATCAGGTGATAGTATTTACCTCATTTTAGGTATTTCATATATATTAATTTATTACTCCTCAAAACTACCCTATGAAAAGAGTGTTACTGTTATCTTCACTTTACATAGGTAGAATGGTACAGAGAGGTTATGTAAGTTGACCAAAGCCCACAGCTAATAAATGGTAGAGCTTAGACTTATGCCTAAGAAGTCTGGCTTCATAGCCTGTGATCTTAGCTCTTATAACTAGAATGGCCTGCCACTTATGCTGTGTGTGTTCTTTTTTTGTGTGTGTGTACTGGGGATTGGTCCTAGGGCTCCATGCATGCTAGGCAAGTGCTCTACCATTGAGCTACATCCCCACTCCCAATGACATTCTATTGAACTCGTGATCTTTCTGCCTCAGCCTCTGGAGCCAACAGGATATAGGTGTGTGCCACTACGTGAGGCTTTTTTTGTCTTTTGTTTGAAGCAGTATTTTTAAAATCTTTTTTCTCTTATGATGGTAATTGTTAATGTTTGCATATTTGCCACATTGTAAGCACTTTGTATATATGAACTCATCCAGTCTCTTGGATAACCATGCAAGGTGGATAGTGTCTTAATCACCATCATTTTTATCCCCATTTTATGGAGAAGAAGGCCAAATTATTGAGGTTAAGTAACTTACTTACAGTATGCAGAACATAGTGATGGAGTCAGGATTTGAACTTGGTGTCCTTAAAGCTTGCTTCATCAGTTTGTAGTCTGGTATTTTATGGAAGATTGTCTGCTATGAACTGAAGTATTTTTCACATGGGTCAGAAGTGACTGGTGATGGAGTTATCCATAAAATGGTTCTTTAGTTTTTGAGCATGAAGGATTTCTTCTTTAAGACCTCCTTTTATGCCCTCATTATGAAGGTAAAACTTGCACATTGTGAAAAACATCAGAAAGTATAGAAAAATAAAATGAAAATAAAAACCACCCCAAACCCTACCACTCAGACACTGTTAACCTGTGGTGCCTATCTTTCATGACTTAGTTCTAAGGGTGTTTGTGAAAATGTACATATAAATTGAAAAGTACATGTAATTACTTTAAGTAAAAATCAATTCACACTATACATGTTATTTTATAGCTTAATTTTTCCCACTTAATAGTAATAGCTTGAATTTCTTTCTACATACTATCAAACCTCTGGTGACAAACACTTGGATTGTTCCCAGTTTTTGCTCTTATAAGCAACCTGTGTGCATATGAAGGGGCCATGGCATGCTTTCCTCTTTTATCTACTCCCACTTTCTTTACTACAACAATTAAATTTCTAAATCCATAAGTAAAAGATTTGTTTTGATTTTTAAAATTGTATATTAAAGATAATTTGTTTTCCTGTGGTCTTTGCGTACACATGACCACATTTTCCCCTGAGCATTTCACTCATGCTTCCCTTTATTTTCCCTGCTCCCTCCCTCTCTCCCTTCTCTTTCTTTCTTGTATCTTCTTAAATTTTTTGTGGTGCTGGGGATGGAACCCAGGACCTGGCACATGCTAGCTAAATGCTGTGTCACTGAACTACACAGCCCCCACCCTTGGCTCTGTTAAGATCTTCCATGTGACCCTGTTGTTGCACTGAGTTTCAAGGAAACACCTTATAAATACTAACTGCTGTGACTTGAACAGAATAATCCTGCTTGGAACAATTAGTTGAATTATGTTGTATTATTTTTCATTGTTACTCAGATTAATTAAGAGAACAATCTTGCTTATTGCTCTTTCTGACATTGAGCTTACTGAACTGTGCAGAAGTCTCTAGTTCAGACTGTTCAGCTGTCCACCATTATTTCTTATTTTTATTCCCATTTGACAGAATGATAAAGGGCAGAGTTGTATGTGACAAATCAACTCTACCTCACATTTCCTATTTAAACAAAATGGGCTCATTATACATTATTCTCCTGCCTCTGTTCTCCTCTTTTGTTGAGAATGATCAAGAATCCCCACCTTCATAGATTCTCCTGGTAAAACCCAATTGAATTCAGTCACATTCTACATACATTTAAGCATTGGATGTATACTGGTGATAGAGATGGTGTATACAGCTGGCCACTTCATTAAGGATCTTATAAATTAGTGGATAAATCCTCACAGTAAACCTGTGTGGGGTCAGCTGGAGAAGCATGGTTTTTTCCCTCCCTCCCTCCCTCCCTCCCTTCCTTCCTTCCTTCCTTTGCACAGATGTGCAAACTGAAGGAAAGTGACTTAGTAAAGGTCATTGTACTGCTAGACCTGGGTGACAGACCTGGGACAGTCCTCTAACTCCAGGCCCAGAGCTTTTTCAGAAATAACTGGATGTCTTGTTTTTTAGCAACAGTATTTTTGTAAAGTGTCGGGAATATAAATTGAATTCATCAGGGCTTTTAAGAAGTTATTGCTGTTGATTGGGGAATGATGGAAGTCCAGATGTGTGTATTTTAACCCACACACCCTGTTGGGTTGATTGCAGTCAGGTGACATACAGACTTTTGCACAGAAGCTTCAGCTCCGGGTGCCTTCCGTGGAGTCTTTGTTTCGAAGTCCGATAAAGGAATCTATATTCCGATCTCCTTCCAAAGAGTCTTTAGTACGAACATCTTCCAGAGAGTCCCTGAATCGACTTGACCTGGACTATTCTGCTGCTACTTTTGACCCACCCTCTGATATGGAGAGTGAGGCTGAAGACTCACTAGGGAATTCAGACAGTCTCAACAAAGAACAGTTAATCCAGCGGTTGCGAAGAATGGAACGAAGCCTAAGTAGCTACAGAGGAAAATATTCTGAGGTAGGAGTATAATCTTTTTATTATGCAAAATTTCTTCCTCTTATTCATATTTCTATATTGCTGTTACTCTTGTGGCTGATGAAACCACTGATCCCCTAGATATTCTGGTTACTAATGGTAGGTGGTGTTGCATCCAACCTGCACTCTCCCCAAGGAGTGCAGCCCAGACAACTCTGTAGAAGCAGCAAAGTTTATTGAGGAAATAGGTACACAGGCCAATCGATTGGGGTCAGCTCTCCTTTCCTTCAGAGAGTGACCCCGAAGTGAGGGTTTCAGAGGTTATTATAGGGTGGGCTAGGTACATGACTCAGGAAAACATGATTTGGCAGATATTCAATCTATAGTTATTTACAGTTCAACCGTGACAGTGCCTCCTATGTTCCCTTTCAGTTTCTGGAACTTTAGGTAACTGGCCAGGGGGTCTGGCAGCCTGTGGTTTTGCCCCCCCCCCCCCATCCGTGAGAAGCAAGCATAGCAAAGCATTAATCACAGAAGCAGAAAGAGCAGGTCAGCAGATACATGCAGGCCTGAGCCAGAGTGACTCCATTTTGAGTTTGGATTTTACATTCTCCCCTTTTCTAGTGAATAGAGTCAAACCTTTGACTCGTTATCATCTATCAGGAGGGTTATAGTGGGACTCGAGTACCATGAGTTTAACAGTACTAATCTTTTGTCTTATAGAGTTAACTAGACAGTTAATAATGCAGGGGTCTGCTAGAAATCCCAAAAGCAAAAGTATGAGGGGGCTTGAAATAGCAGATATCCTGCTAATTTTAGTCCCATTAACAACAGTCTTTTTCATACTAATATATTTGTGGCAAAATGTGTACTAGAACACAGAGTTTTTTTTGACACATTATTTTAAAAATACCAGGCATTGATGCAGGGAGTAATACCAGAAGTGCAAGCAAGCCAAGTAAAAGGAGAGGGCTTGAAAACATAACTGTGGGAAACTGAGGCAGAAAGGGAGTCACTCCTGCTAACCTAGTCCATATCATTTTTCACTGATTTTATGGGACTAATTAAATCATTGATTTATCATTATCAGTATGAGTCCCAGTTGCTGTTGTTTAGACTCTCCATTATAGTAGTTCACTTGGGGAATAATGTGAACAGTCAAAAAATTTGTTTTATCCTGATGTGTCAAAAAGCTGTAGAGATAAGCAGGGAGTTATTCTTGATAAACAGGCAAACCAAATGTCCTCTGGAGTCACGTAGAAATTAACCAACAGTCCTGAGTAACATTAGGTTTTGTCCGATTAGAGGTAGGGGTTGGACTGACAAAATATGTTGTTTTAGCAGCTCATATCTTATAACATTTTTTTGGACACAAACCAGCCTCCATTTTGTGAATTGACCCAATTACACATTTTCATTGATTGTATTTTTTCTCTAATTTTAGGGAACTCCTACTGCTATAAGGAAAAGGGCGACGACCGCTCTTGCTGCTTCAAGCTGAGAGGGGGCGATGTGCAGTGGGGCAAGCAGTTTGGAGTCCCTTTTTATAAATTGGGTCAAGGGGTCCATGATGAAAGTCTGATTTAGGAATTACAGGTTGTAAATTCACCTGGGGGTGGTGCTTCTATGAGAGAAACAAAAGATATGAGCACTGAAATGAGATCAGTACATAATAAATGTTGTAGCATCTGGAACATGTCAATGAATATCATGAAAATAATAGAAATCAGTAATCCCTCAGGTTCAATAATCCAGCAAGTGCAAGAACTAAGAAGTTATCCCCATAACAAGGCCTAACAAAGTCTAATAAGGCCTTTTTATTTGGGAATGTAAATTTTCTGTATTGTCAGTTATCAGGAATGTATACACAACACTTAGTTGTTACTTTACTTAGGGCTAGAGAATCATATTAGTAAATATATACTAGTAAACATTGACTCAGCCTACCTATTTTGGAGGTTAGGAAGATCTGTAGGCCTTGAATTGACTAACAACTTTTGATTCTGACAGGTTTTCTTTTGATAATTATCAGACACTCTTGTTTACAAATCTCTCTTGTTGTCTTTAGTCTTACTTATTCTTGGGGGGCAAACCCAAGTGTACATCTTAAGTTACAAATAACTGTATATATTTTTTAAATGCCCAGGAATGGTTGTGTTTTGGTTTTAACTGTTTTTGCTAGGTGTTTAAGATCAAGATAGTCAAATGGACCTTGTTTTTATCTATTGTTAAGAGTCAGCTGAGTGTTGTTGTGGGGCACTCTTGGGGAACTCGTGAGCAGCTTCTTAGCACTGCTAGTGTCATCTGCTCTAGGATGGGTCAAGGTCTCACTGACCATGTGGCTTCCCTTGGATGCATCAGCGATGTCTCCTCTTTTTAGTGACCCTTTTCTTTTGCAGCATGCACACTGATTGGCTTTCTGTTCTCTAGTGGTCTCATTAATCTCCCAGATCAGGAGGTTATGTGGCCCAGAGTTGTAAAGCTTTTCCCCTTTTCCCAGAGTTCAGGCTGACTCAGAGGGCAAGAGCCAAATATTGGTTTCCTAAGCCCCTTTATTTTAATATTTAAGCCTTGGCCTTAAACATCCAGCAAGTCAGTCTTACCAGTCTTAAAGAGTACTGGGCTTTAACTTAATGTTTATAACTTTATAGTTATTTTTACCTTTTTATTTATTATCTGTCTATAGATGGCTTAATCTGGGTTACATATTTATATCCCCTGTTTGAGATATACAACTTTGAATGAACTGAAGTTTGGCCTACTTTGGAGTTATTTTGACAAACAGTTTCTGAGTCTATAGGAATGTCAGCTACAATATTAACCTTTAAACAGATCAGGTTCTCACTATCTTTTAAAAATACCTTTACATTTTTATATTTCAGTGTAAAAGGTAACATAAGGTTTAGGTTTAGTTACAAAACATCAAATGATATAAATAAATCTCCAATAAAATTTGTCATTTTTATAAGTCTAAGTTTATCATTACAGACAATTTTAGTTTGTAGAACACCAGCTTGATAAAATGTTCCCTTAAATCTTTTACTTTAAAGACTTGTATACCTGAAAGATATTTAATATGTAAAGAAGAGTAATAGCACCATAATTACATTGATATTTTTATATTAATCAAGTTTAGTATTTAAAGAAAATCTAGATTCTGTAATGTAGTACAATACTGTAAAATACCAGTTGCTGTTTAACCAGAGTTGTACAAACCTTAATTTTTCCAAGACTAGTTGTTCTGAGAATAAAACTTAACAAACACAATGTTAGGAGTGAATTAATGTTTTAAGAAATTTTTGTCATTTTAACAGATTAAACTTTGGTTTATACCAGTACATTAATATTTGACCTTAGGGAAAAACCTTGAATAGTTTTAACTATTTGTGTTACATATATATAACCAA
>PVHX01026423.1:0-20880 GCA_004024805.1 Geosciurus inauris
ATCGGACCATAGTGTCTCAATATTTTTTTCACAGTGATTATTGGACAAAATGTGTATAAAACAAAATGAATATAACAGTTGTGTGTCTTAAGTAAGTGGATAGATCTAAAAAACGTAATAGATATTGATTCTAAAAATACAGTAATACACAAACATTAAAGTTACTAATATTTCATTTCATTTTTACAAAAGTACAATTAATTACTTGTGGGATGAATTTACCAACTGGGTACTGAAAAACTTCTCAAAATTTGGATAGCTCCGTCCTTGTTTATTGCAGGACTTGCCTTTGACCACACACTGCTTCTAAATCCCACCTTTGTAAAGATGTGACTTCATCAAGATGAATGTAGACAATCTAATGTTCTAGTCATTTGCATGAATATCTGTGTTTCCCTTAAACTTTTCAAATATTGTGTTACAGCTCCATGAATGTCTTTGTATAATTTCAGAATCACCGACTTGGAGGTTACTAACATACTCAGATGATTTACTTTTATTTTTAATGTATTAGCTATAATTGAACATATTAATTGAACCTATGATATGATTCACAGATTTTTAATGCAAACACAAGAACTTCAAACCCTATGATTATTCAATTTTGTCTTATGAAATAACAGAAGTATATTTCTGCCACTTGATATGTACATAGGACTTGATTAGCCATGAAAACTAATAAGTCATTTTCCACCTTCATGTTTTTCATAAATTAAATGATTTATATTAAGATTATATATAATCACTGCCTACTATGATATTACCTATTAGTTTTTGATGAACAGCAATGGAGTCAGCCATAGCATTACATATGGTGATTTGAAGCATGTTATTCTTCATAAGATATAATCCTTTACAGAATATTTCTCATATTCAACATCAAAGATGAAATAACACCTTTTGACAGTTTGAAGGCTGGCACACTGTACTCTCAACTAGCTTTAAGAAATCAGGATTTATAAGGTACTGTGTCTTTATTTCTGTTCAGTTTCCTTCACTGAAATTAAAAGCCTCAATGCAGAAGGGAGTCTCCTGGAATCTCTCATGGGATTCCTTACATCCTTGTTAGGAGACAGGACTGCAGGCTGGGATCATCTCACAATTGTCAAGAGTGACATGTGTGAGCTATCAATATCAGACAGTACACTTCTGAGACATGGGGAAGACTCCCTTGGGCCACCAATGTATTTGGAATAGTTCATTAGTAAACACTATTCTCAGGTAAATTCACAAAGAAGCATCCTCTTCCCCAAGCCACCCATCTCTCAGTATGATTCCCTAGAAGTATAACTGTCAGGGCTATGACTTTTGTTTTTCCAATTCTATGGAATTATTGTTATTCATCTCCATGAGGCCCCTTCAACAAGGTTATGACTTAGTAGAAGAGTTTCCAAACTAAATATATGAGTCTCATGATTCCTTTCTAGTATCAATGAGCTTTTTAAGTTAAAATTTTTAAAATATCAAAATATTAAAAAGTCAGCTTCAGACTAAAGAGGACAACTATGGAAAATAAAATATCCTGTCTTATAAAAATTTAAAGAAGAAATACAATTTAAAAGGGAAATACATTACTAATAAACTGAAAACATTTGCTCTAAATGATACAAAATTCCTTTGTTCTTTTCTATTTTTATTATGTTTTATTATTTTTCTGTATGTTTCTTTTGGAAATAAACATCACAGATTTCAAAGGCTATTCCATTTATTTTTATATATCTATTGCTGTATGGTTTGAATGTGAAGTGTCCCCCCCAAAAGCTCACATGTGAGAATGCAAGAAGGTTCAGAGGAGAAAGGATTGGGTTTTAAGAGTCTTAGCGCAATCAGTGAATTAATCCCTGATAGGATTAATTGAAGTGGTAGGCTGTGGTGGGGTGTGGCTGGAGGAGGTGGGAATTGGGGCGTGGCTATGGGGTATATATTTGTATCTGGTAAGTGGAATCTCTCTGCTTCTTGATCAACATACTGTGATCTGATTCCCTCTGTCACACCCTCTGCCATGATGTTCAGCTTCATCTTGAGCCCCAAGAAATGGCACTGACCTTCTATGGACTAAGAACTCTGAAACCATGAGCTCTCAAATAAACTTTTTCTCCTCTATAGTTATTCTGGTCAGATCTTTTAGTCACAGTAGCAAAAAAGGTAACTAAAACAATTGCCTAGGATTTATTCAATGACAAGAGTGTCTAGAATAGACTAGAAAATTATACCATGTGGATCAAGTCTGGCTATTGGCCATTTTTATAAATAAAATTTTATAGGAACAGAGCCATTGCTGTTTGTTTACACATTGTGTACATAGCTTTCTCACAACAATGTCAGAGTTGAGAAAGAGAAGTGGAGACCTTATAGCTCTCAAAGGGAAAATATTCACTTGACCTTTACAGAAGACAAATAAACAAATGATACAAAAAGTTCCACAATCCTGGTCTATTTATCACATTAGCAAATATTTTGCAACTAGAAACTCATTGTTCTTAATATTGATATCTAGGATCAACACACTCATGTCTCCCATGAAGCCAGTTCACCCTTTATCCACCCTTAACCAGCTCCCAAATCACTTAAAGTCCCCCAAATATATCTTTGTTGTTTCCCATTCTGATCCCATGGAGAAAATAGTGTGATTTCAATGCAGAAAGCAGTGTGATTTCACTGCTTCAGATTAGAACGCTGTGACCAAACAAATACTTCACTTGATATTTCAGTCTTGATATTTTAATTGTGTCACTGAGAAGTCACAAAGATATTAAGTCTTCAAATTTCCCCTATTCAAAATGAAACACATTTGAGTATGCAGGGTTAAGTAAGCACACCATGTAGACTGTTTCTGACTGAGATCTGCAGGAGAGAAAGAAACAGTGAGGAGACAGGAGGGAATTTTGGACAGCAGAAGGGGACATGGCACCCAGAGAAGGGAGCCTTAGGGAACATATCTAGAAGCCTGGAGGAAGAGCAAAGAAATGAGAAAATATGGCCTTGGAGGGGAAACTGCCCACTGTACAGGGTCTCCGCACCTTGATATAACCTTCTCTGTTAAAATGCTCATCATGTATTCACTGTTGGGAAGAAAAGAGAGTTGACATTTATTCTCATTCACCTGTGCATAATTTATATTTACTTTTAAAAATAAAGAGATTTCTAATGCTATAATTTATGTAAAGTTCAATAATGAAATGTTAGACCCTGTGTCAGGAAAAGTAGAGGCATTCTACCACTCAGAATATCACATCCCCAGAACAAATTTCAGTATGAACCATGCATGACAGCATCATCTCCTAACGAAGACAAGAAACAATGATAAGGGAGGCTGGCATGCTGGAGTTTGGATTCAAAGAAAGTGGAATTTTTATATAGACATATCCATCGTTTGCTTTGGTATTGTGACTTACTCCATTCTCAGCTTCAGCACTTTGATATATAAAATGAAGATAAAAATACCTCACATAGTGCTTATGAAAATAAAAATAATATTGTATATAGAAAGCATGTATCTGTGTATCTGACATGTAGTATGTGTTGAATAAATTATAGGTATTATTGACATTGTTCTGATTATTACTATTAACACTAATAGCTGAATGTCTAGCAGAAAAATATCAGGAAATTTGTCTACACTTTGAGATTAGGAAAAAAAAAACATTAGTGTGCAGCCTTTTGGAACTACAGGACATGTGTCATTTCAATGTCCTGTTAGAATCAACATTGCCTCCTCAATTCACAATTGCCTACAATATCAGAAATCTGCACTTTTCTAAACCAGGTTGATATAAAAAATGATCTTTTTTTATTTTTAACAAAAAGCTGATTGATCAATAGTCTGTTCAGAATCTATAGCAAATAGCTTAATGAGCTATATCATTTTGGCAGGTCTAGTATGTAGATAAGAAATACAAGGTTCTGGTTCATTGAAGGATAGAACTTGTAGAGGACCAGCAGTGCAGGGTTTTCTTCACTCTGCAGGTCTTCCCATTTAAGCAGTCTGTGTGACTTCCCAGAAATTCACACCTCTGTGGAGATACAGCAAATGGAAAAGGGTTAGTTTCCAAATCTGTTCCCCTCTGAGGAACTCTCCTGCTGGGGTAAAGCTGACTGTTCATTTTAGGCCTCATTTACTATTTAGTCTTCAGAGGTGTTTGCAATATGAAGAATGTAAATGCTGCTTTAATTTTACTTGCTCTTATCCAGGAATAAATAAAAAACTTGGAAATCTGCAGGATCCAGAAACAAGGTAAACACACTTAGAAAATTGGACATTCATATTCATGTTTTTTTTAATTTGAATTAAATTTGTTTTTTTAACTGATACATACAAACATAAAAGTTGTATATATTTTAGAATAGCATGTGATGTTTTGATACATGTATAAATTATATCATGTTTAAATCAGGTTCAACACTCATTTCCTTATGGGGAAAGCATTCAAAAATTCTTTCTTCTACCTTTTGAAATATAAAATGCATTTTCATTATCTAATGTCACCCTACTGTGCAACATACAACATGAGGTTTAATAAAGAATTTACATGCTAGCTAATTTGGGTCAGTAGAATGATAGACTTTTCCCTAAATATCCCCATATGCTATTTTATCATTGATCCATTAGTTCCACCTCACCAAATCCTTAGTACATCATTAACCCCACTTTACTTGAGGCAAATTTGAGGTACCTAAAATTAGTGATTATCCCCAAAATTTGGCAAGTTATTCAAAGAAAGGAAATTAAATATCAGAGTCCTTGATTCCCAGGTGGTTGATTAGCTCCAAGGCAGAATTACCTCTGATAGAATCACTGTTCAAACTTAGAACTTACTATTTAAAGAGCACAGATGATCACACAAAATAAAATGAACAAGGCAGAACTGAACAGGCTTTTGAGAAATAAAGCATTTGAATCTAAATAAAGCATTTGAGTCTAATTCTTTAATGAGATGCAGGTAGAGTTAACTTAGTAGTTGCTTTGTGGATTGATACATTTAGGGTTAAAGAATATAAGAAATACTAGGTGGTTTATAATAAATTTAGTTCATTTGGAACATGAAGTATAAATGAATATAGGGTCCACTTAAATAAAGGTCTATTCACTAGGTATTGTAGGGCACTGCATGATCAAAGACCAGTTAGGCTATTGGCTAAGAATAGATTCACTCACTTCCTGATAACTGTCATTAACACCACAAAGCTTGGCTTGTTTTATAAAATAATAAGTGGCAGCAAAAAGAGGGCAGAATATAATAAATACTGGCAGTTAACAAAAAGGGGGAATAAGGAATTACGAGGCAACTATCTGTTGTATGAATTTGGAGGTCTTTTAGCCATGGTCACCTTGACAGGACTGGTCTCTTTTCAGGATTCTATCAGGAATTATTTTCCAATTCCAGTTAACAACAAAGCAAAATAAATACCACACCTCCAATCTCTCATACTTACTCAAAAGTCATCAATCTAATTAAGAAAATAAAGAATAGAATCTTCTGTAGACTTAAGAAGTTTGTTATCTCAGTTATAGAGTCCAGGGTTCAGAGATTCCAGCAGATTTTCTCCCTTGAAACTTCAATTTCAGAAAGAAAAAAAAATCCAGTATAATAAAAAATTAAATCTAAATAGCAATTGTTTAATCTACCTTTCTTGGTGGATATTCAGCATTGGGACAATATAAGGGAGACAAATACATTTAAAAAGAACACAAAGACAACAGCTATATTTGAAACCACCATACATATTCCTACCACACCTTAAAGTGAGTGAGCAAGAGAGGATTATGCCTAGTATCTTTGATGTTTGCCTGAGCAGGAACTATACTCTTAAGAACAGGATGCCCAGCAGCAGCCTTCTATCTTGAGTGTGATGTAATGAGGGCTGGGCATGGAAAGAATCCTTGGCCTCCTCCTTGGAGTCATTACTTAAGTTATTTATCATGTGATTTGCAAATCATATATAAAGTTGAGGGAAAAAACAACATAAGTGGCACACCTGGACACTCATGCTCCCTAAATGGTTCTTGCTTACTTATTGATTAGTCAGATAATTGTTAGGTGTTACAAAACCTATAGTGAGAGTTCAACCACTGAGAAGATGCAGATTTGTTGATATGTACTGAGGTTATGTATGAGGTTATGGCTGTGAGAAAAAGAGTAATGAACATTCGTTTTTAGCTGCATGTGAGTGTACATTAGAGAGGAAAAAAATTCAGGGAGGAGGGAATAAATGTAAACATAGCATTGAAGAGTCACTAGAAGTATGGTGTACATGTATAACTTTATAAGATGCTCTCACTTGTTACTTAGATCTGTTATGTTTTAAAACGTTAGCCTGTGTTCATAAAAGTAATCACTTTTATTTTAATTTAAATTTTCCTATTAATATCTTGCAGGATCTTTCTTTCCTGATTATTTGTCTTCCCACTGACTTCTTTTGAAAAGTGTTTAGTGTTTTGTCTGTAAGTTGCTCACTCAAGTCTTTTGTCCAGTTTTAAAACTGAGTTTTATATTTTCTTATTTTGCATTTTAAGAATTCTTTATGTATTTCTGATTTAAGGATTTTATACCATCTTAAGCAAACTGTAAATGATAAGTGATTTTTAAAAGGCAAAGGAAAAAGGTTCAAATGTAGAAAGAGGTTTATCCCAGATTGTAGAAATAGAATTTATGCTAACAATAGCACAACACATGAAAGATAAAAATCAAAATTTATTCTTGTAAATATTTTGCAATTTGTGCAAAGAAGTACAAAGTTATTTGAAGCTATACTGAATATTGTGTGATTCCTTTTATATGAAATGTCCAGGTAAGTTAACCTTTTTTAAAATTTTTATTTGTTCTACTTAGTTATACATGACAGTTGAATGCACTTGGACCCATCATACATAAATGAAATATAACTTCTCATTCTTCTGGTTGTTCAAGATGTAGAATCACACAGGTCATGTAGTCATATATGCATATAGGGTAATAATGTCCAATTCATTCAACTATTGTTCTTACCCCTATACCCCCTCTCCTCCCTTCACTCTACTCTGTCTAATAGAAAATACCTATATTTTTTCCTAGCCCCCCACCCCCATTTTCAGTTAGCATCCACATATCAGAGAAAACATTTGGCCTTTGGTTCTTTGGGATTGGCTTATTTCGCTTAGCATAATATTCTCCAGCTTCATCAATTTACCTGCAAATACCATAAATTCATTCTTCTTTATGGCTGAGTAATATTCCTTTGTGTATATATACCACATTTTCTTTCTCCATTCATCTGTTGAAGGGCACCTATATTAGTTCCATAGTTTAGCTATTGTGAATTGAGCTGCTATAAACACTGAGGTGGCTGCATCACTGTAGTATGATTTTAAGTCTTTTGGGTATAAACCTAGGAGTGAGGTGACTGGGTCAAATTGTGGTTCTATTCCAAGTTTTCTGAGCAATCTCCATACTCTTTTCCATAGTGGTTGCTCCAATTTGCAGGTCCACCAGCAATGTATGAGTGTACCTTCCTTTTCCTCATACCCTCGTCATCATTTATTGTTGCTTGTATTCTTTTTTTTTTTTGATACCAGGGATTGAACTCAGAAGTGCTTGACCACCGAGCCACATCTCCAGCCCTATTTTGTGTTTTATTTAGAGACAAATTTTCAGTGAATTGCTGAGCACCTCGCCATTGCTAACACTAGCTTTGGACTCGCGATTCTCCTGTCTCAGTCTCCCAAAGTGCTGGGATTTCAGACGTGCACCACCGTGCCAGGCTGTTGCTTGTATTCTTGATAATTGCCATAGGAAAGGTAATCTTACAAAGAAAGTAAATCATGATCACTGCAGCTGGAGAGGTGTGTTGGAAGAAGGGATGGACTGCTACTGTGATTAAGGGGGCTTTTATACAAAGGAAATGTTTTAAAACAAGATTACAGTGATATATGCTGTTGATAAGGAATCCAAGCCCTTGTACCACAGCTGCATAGCAGTGGCCCTGGGTGGGTGGCAAGCATGGGCCATGTTACTAGTGCTGGTCTGGGTCTGAGGCAGAAAAAGCCAGGGCTGAGGCAAGCCAGGACATGCTGATCTGTTGCATTGGCAGTGGACTGGCCCAAGTTGGTACAGACACCTGCTCTACATAACTCCAAAGCACAGAATCCCAAGAATCCACAATCCACCTACCTCAATCTTCTGGGAAGCTGGAATCGCAGGTGAAACATAAAAAAATAGAAGTGGGGCAGATCTCAATGGACATTCAGACTCAAAGTTAACTCAGCAGCCTTGACCCATATGCAATATACACTCCTAGATTAGCACTCCCAGGTGACAACCCTTATTGGAGTCCCCTCTTACCCCTGAGTGAGTTCTGTTTTTATTCTTGACACTTGAATAAATTCCACACCTTTCACTCTTGCCTCCCATAGTCCTTTGAATTTTATTCTTTGCATTTATCAGACAAGAACCCAGAAAGAAGTTGGTGGTGAGCTGCTGAGGCCTGCTCCAACACTGAAGGGCACAGCCCACCATTTATAGCTATAACACATAGATAAGTCATGCCAGCCAATAGTAATGGAGAAAAATTGGGCTTTGCTGGCTGAAACCTGTGGAGCTCAAGCCAGCAGGCATCCCCTGCTCTGATTAGCTGCTAACACTAACGGGGCCTTAGCAGAGGACTAACTTACAGAGACTTCACCCACTAGCAGAAGCAGAAAATCGAGTTTGATCACAAACTCTGGTTTCAATAATATATCAGATTGCAGGTGAGTTGAGAGTGATTTGACTGCTCTTATATATTTTGTTTTTTTCTCCTTGTGAGCACATTGTGGAATTTTTTTCTGCCTCTTCAAATTAAGTGGGGCATTGTGACTTTAACTTAGAATGACATGGTATGTATCACCCTAAAGGGGAGCTTTCACACCTAGTGTATGATTTTCCAAGACCTAGCGTATGATCTTTTCTCCCTGCAATAGCAAACCACCCATTATTGATGGTTGGCTTACTATTCACTGCGTGAAGAAAGGTGGGACAAAACCCCAGTCAAAGTTCAATGGACCAGTAATTAAAATAAAAAATAGACTTGTTACATGAATGTATTATTTTGATTGGTTTATAACATAGTCTCACTTATTTCAATAATTATAGGTGTTCGTTGACTGATTAAAAACGAATAAATAAACTAAAACTAAGGAGGGCATTGTTGTTGAGAGCCATTCGTGAGCTATGTGTGAACCAAAAATTAGCATTGCAGCCTGTGAATAGGAGAATCTGGTGTCTGGGAACTTGCAGTGGAAATTTCCTCTGGCCTAGATGGCCCAGACACATGTGAGCCCTTTTTAGCTCTGCCCCAGGTCCCACACAGCACTGGAGATGGGGTGCCCTGCTGCAGCCACACGGCTTCTCAGAGATGGGTATGACCTGCCAAGATACCAATCAACCTGCTGACTGCAAGACAGCATGAAACAAGACTTCACCCCTGAAACTTTATCCTTGCCTTTGATGTTCCCCCTTTAAATAAACAAATGGAGCCATTTTCTAATTGTCCCGCTCTAGCTCTTGTGTGGGCTAAATCTATCAGGTATTCCATCCTTTAAAACTATAATTCTGACTCTTTCTTTTGTTCTTTACTAATTATTTCAGACTTTAAGTTCTTCGGAGGCTTATCCTTCTGAGCAGGCAAAAGGACCCTGGCGAGGTGCTGGCCACCCTACTTTACATGGTGGATCATGCCTTTAATTCCAGCTACTTGAGAGACTAGAGCAGGCAGATCAGGAGTTTGAGGCCAGTCTTGACGTCTTGGTGAGACCTGTGTCAAAGGAAAATGAACAACCTCTGGGAGTGTAGCTCAATGGTAGAGAGCTTGCTTAGCGTGTGTGACGTCCTGGATTCAAACCTGAAACCCCAGTAAAACACACACACACACACACACACACACACACACTAGTGTTTCTATTAGTTTTCTAGGGATTTTGTAACAAAGCACCAGAAATTGAATAATTTAAACACCAGTAATACATTGACTCACAATCTAGAGGTTAAAAGTTTGATATTAAGGTATTAGGATTGATTATTTTTTGGTGGATATATGAAAAACCTAATCTTTTGCTTTTGGTGATTTCTGGCAATCTTTGACATTCTTTGACAGGTAGAAGCCTCACTATGATCTCTGCTTTCATTTTCATATGGCCTTGTCCCTTGTGTTTTTAATCTGTTTTCAAATTTCCTTTTTTGGATAAAGGACAGCAGTGATACTGGACCAAGGGCCTACTTCTCTATTATGACAATGTCTAATTATTTCCATAATGCTTCTATTTCCAAATAAAGGCATAATTTTAAAGTACTAAGGGTTAGGACTTTAACATATGAATGTGGAAGAGGAACACAATTTAATCTCTAACAATTAATAGAACACACCATAAACACGTATTGATGAATGAAAATAGGATTTTATAAATTAAGAATTATGTTCCCTCTGTTTTCGCTCTTTTACTTTATCACCGATTGTATTTCTTCTTCTATAGTTTAAAGCCAATAAAAACCATAATAAAACATAACATTTAATATATATTTTAACTCAAAACTATTCTTTGTGTTCAGAATTATATTATGAATTATAAGTGCATTATAAACTTTAAAGAACTAACATTTGTTAATTTGTTTGCATGTCCTGTAGTTGTGCATCAAAAGCTGTTTTTTTAATGTTTGTAAGTGTACTTTGGCAAAACTTTGGAAAAGTGTGATCTATAAGCATTTAGGGATGCTAGTAGATCTGAGCTGGTGTACTCTTCATTGACACCACCAGCTGTGGACCTCACACCTGTTTTTGCACAAAACCTCTTTGATTTGGGTTAAACAAGCATGATGGGAATGAGGAGGGAATTTCAGTATTTGAATTTTAAATTGATTCAATTACAGAAGTGGGATGACCTTATTTTTTTAAACTTCCACTTGTGTGTGTCAGATCAGAGTTCATGTGTTGGTAAGTTAGCGTGGGTAACACAGGTGATTGGAAATCGAAGAAGGAAATAGAATATATGTCGATTAGCAGTGCAACGTGGCCTTGTGTTCAATATTTTTTTGTTTTGTTTTGTTTTGTTTTGTTTTGAACCAATTCAGAAATGTTTGGGGGTGCCATAAAGGTATAGTTACAAAATCCTGAGTTCATGCATGTTAGACTGCAAGGCCTTGGATCAGACATAACAAGAATCTAGGAAGTGAGCAGTGTTTTTCTGATCATCTGCATTTTCTCCTCCAAAATGTGCAATTAGAGCTGCAATTCACTAAAGGCCTTGCAATAAGTATATGGGGTTGGCACGAACTAGGAAGTAGTGATATGAGGTCAAACATTTTTACCCGTCATCTTTTTCTTCTCACTCTATTGTTTGTTCAAAGACAAGACAGATTCAGAGATATTGATCTCAGGACCAAGTACAGGATCCTAATTACATTGAGGGTAATTTTCAAAGAGGTCTAAAGAAGCACAAAACCACATAAAAGGTGATAAAATCTGATGTTAGACAGTCATTTACAATATTTATGACATTAATTGGGGAAACCTTCCTAAATCTCTTCCCTCCAAAATGTTTATAGGAATATGGTATAGTTTGGGCCTTCTACTTTTTTTTTGGTCAATTTGACAGCTGGCTTCAGAGTGGTGTCCTAGTCTAAGGTAAACATTTGACTGTACATATTGGGCCATATTACCTCTTTCAGTCTTTTTTTCATGAACCCCCTCTTCTTTCTTGCCTTACCCACTCTGAGATCCAAGACTGGTGCTCAATTTTCTTTTTCTCAGACTAGTAAGAGTTAAAGGTATACACTGATTTTGCAAGTTCTAGAAAAATACAACAAGAATTACAACTCTTATTATTTCAAGGAGCTCCTGAGATTGCCTTAGAATAGATATTAAGGTCATTTAAATGAGATCCAGCACAATTTGTTCAAGATCTTAATGGAATTTTGGACTACGCTCAATAAAATAATAAAGTGTTATTTTCGTTGTTTTGATCCCTTGTGCAAGAACTCCCTTAGGGGTTTTGGGTAGCAAGCTTGTTTATTTGGGGCAGGATTCAGATATTATTGCCTTATTAGGGCAATTATAACCATTAAACTCAATCACTTGTAACTCTTATTATGTCAATTTAACCATAATTTATAATATTCACAATTAAATGTTTTAAAACTAATTTTTAAAATCTGATAAGAATTGAACATGAAATACCCTCCATTTTAGATGCCAGTAGCTGTAACAAAAGTTTTACCAAATTAGTCTTTTTACCATGTTCTAATTTCCTATGGTTCAAGAAAAGAATTTCCTTTAAAAACAAAACCAGCCCAAATAATAGAGAGGGAAAGAAGTTTAGCATTTGTTTATCTTTCATTGCAATTAGTCTGGTTATTATTTTATCTTCTAATGAAAAGGGCTACAAATTTAAAGTGAAATTAGACATTTGTTGTTGCTTGTTATTTCTTAATAGTAATATGTTTTGATTTTAAATAGAGAGCAATTCATTCATAATGACATGAGTGAGGTTAGAGTAAGAGTTTTGAGTATTAAAATATTGCATTGTCTTTGATTTTCAATTTCAGTTTTTTTAAAAAAATTACCTTATGAATTCTATATGTATCTTAACAAAGAATACTGATACATAAATATGAGTTCACATATATTGAATTGAAAATAAACCACAAAATTTCAAACTCAATACAAAATTGTCCTTCTCAGGCTACAATGAGTGACAATTTCTGATGCTATTATCATTCAGATGCTATAAAAATATCTCAAAATAAAATATGAAGTAATTTCTTAAAATTTAAAGTATAATTTTCTTTAATATGAAAGCAAACTTTTAATTTTCCCCAAATATTTTATATTTCTTCTTTTATGTTACGATATGTAAGCTAATAATCAAACTTCATGTTTTTTAAATTTTAAATTTAAATCATCATTAAAACTACTGAAACATGTCAAGATTTAAATAGGGTATATATGCATATATATTTGGTTACATAGTTTTATATGAGAAAAATATTATTGTACTAGTGATTAGACTGCTTGTTTTCACATCTAGTATCAAAATATGTTTAAAATTAGACAACTGGACTAAAACAGTTTTTTCTCAATTTTTTGATCACAGAGCCCATTATCTAGTCTTCAAAATTATTGACAATCAAGACAAGTTCTGCTAATTGAAATTAAAAGTGAAACATATGTGTGTGTGTGTATATATATATATATATGTTATTGATTCACTTTAGAAGTAAAAAATACAAATTAACATCAACATTTTTAATCTAAATAATTTTATTTTTCAAAGTACAAAATGTAACAATAGCAGTTTTACTTATTTTCAAATAATTTTAATGTCTGTCTTAACAGAAAATAGGATTCTCATGATTGTCTCACACATCTGAACCATCAGAGTAATGCAGGGTCCTTGGACAACACTCTGAAACCATTGACCTAAACCCTCAGTTTCAGCACAGCAAGGCAGTTAATAAGACTGTAACAGAATTTCTCTTCTGTTCTATTTGGTTTATGTCTTTTACTTCTGGGAAATTCAACATGTCCATTAGTTTATTCACATATTCATATACTCATCCCTACATGTTTTTCAGGAATGATATTGCTTACTAGAGATAAAAAGGTGATTGAGACAGTGCATGTGTCTTAATGAGCTCAAAGTCGGGAGGATTAATATAAATACAAAGATAAGTTACAAATCAAGACTGTCAGTGTGATAACATAATCATGAATGGAAGATTTGAGGAATACAGAAAATGGAACAACCATCTCTGTCTGAAGCAGTCTCCACAGAGGTGGGCTTCTCAATTTCTTTGATTCTCAGTGACTTAGGTGGAAATTGAAAATGCCAAGTATAAAGAAACTGCATTTGAGAGTTTTGAAAATGTGAGTGGGAAGTGATGAAATAAGGGACTATATAGTATAATAAATACCAGACTATGTGAGGACCCATGCCAAGTTAATTAACATATGGGCGGTGCATAAGGAAAAAAATAATGAACCTGGAGTTAAACATAAACTCACTTCTTAACAGAAAAGCTGGGCAACTCCCCATAAACTTTGTGAACACTATCCATACAAAGAGTGTTTTAATATGAGCTTATTGTTTCAGAGCTATTAAATGTTAGTTTAGGTAAAGCATCTGAAAGAGTACTGGCTCTTCTAAGCATTTAGTTAATGATTAGATCTCACCACAGTTAGGAATAAGCAGGAGCAGTGGAGGATAGGAAGATTATTACATGGCTATTTTCACCGAGGAAATAACTCTGAAAATAAAGCTTAGGTGGAATAGAAAGGTAGACACAGGAGGTATTTTTTATACCAGGTGAAGCACATGAATCAGATGTCATTGAGCTGAAGAGAAATGACCATGTGAACATAAAATAAAGAGGAGAAGTGGGTAGATTGGATGAAGAAGAAGAAACAAGAAAAGGTGGATTTGAATAAAGCAGACAGTGCCAGAATTAAGTTTAATAGTTAAGACACTGAAAACAAAATAATTACTACTCAGGTAGTTGTTAGGGGATGTTATAAGGAAATCAATAGAACAAGTGAAAAAGGGAATCCAAACCCAGAATATGTGTATCAATCCTGTTGAGGATGAAATAGTTCACTTTCTAACATTGAAATTATTTGATGTAATTAACATGCCATAAAATGATTGTGTGGTCTCCTGAAGGAATGGATGGAATCATATCAGAAACTCAGTGCTGGTCTTTGTTTCGAGATTGAACAATTAATAGTGGCACTATATTGATCAGTCTTGGTAAAATGGTGTTCACATATTTGGGATCATACAGAGTCTCCTTTCCTGCTGCTATGGCTCCTTCACTCATGAACCCACTGCATAAAGCACTATAGGTTCCCAGGCTGGGGCTAGCTAGTATCCGTTGCCTGGCCTTCTGACTACTTGGTTGTATAGTGTACATTCTCCAGTGCATGTTCTGGGATAAACAGTAGTCTTAGATTAAATGATCTT
This sequence comes from Geosciurus inauris, assembly GCA_004024805.1. Classification (NCBI taxonomy): domain Eukaryota; kingdom Metazoa; phylum Chordata; class Mammalia; order Rodentia; family Sciuridae; genus Geosciurus; species Geosciurus inauris. Next base: position 14,966 of record PVHX01026423.1, read on the forward strand.
CATACATTGTGTTTCCACAAGTACACATCTTTTTCCTGACATTCTTGTTTTCAGTTTTCCAGTCTTACTCTTTCTAAGCCTAATTTTGTTATTAATATATTATATCACAACTCAAAATCCACCTGTCTTCCCCTTTGTGACACTCCAGCTGGATCCTGTAAATATCTCTCCCTGCCAGCAGGTACAATATTAGGATTTGGCAGGGACTAGTACTTCAGGCTCACAGGAGAAGGAAGGGGCTTCTCTTTCTAGACCTGATATGTCCTTGGCTTTTTTGATCCTGTTCTTCATAGTGGTCAGTAGCATGTGAGATACCTAGTGACATACTCAGGGAATTTTGCTAGCACCTTTACAGACATCTTCCCAGTCAGTCTTATCAACATAGGGCTGATTCCTAGAAAGTTTTGCTGGCACAGTGGATTGAAGCTTGCCAACAAGTTTCAGCATCATCCTGCAATCCTCATCAGTTCCCCCTGAGTCCCACTGACTCTCCAGTGGGCATTTTCTTACATAGTCCCTCGGAGAATTTGTGCACCATGCGATAGTTTCAGATCTCAGCCTCTATTTGGGTATTTTTCCAAATTTACTGCTGGCCAAACCAATGATTTAGTGGGCATGAGGGCTAATTATGGGTAATTATAGCTCCATGGGTACTTGTAGTAGTATCCCAGTCTCTGTTTTCCCAGTTGTCACAGCTCCAGAACATGAGGGATCTGTATTGTGATACTTCTACTTTTGTCAGAAGCTCCACAAATCTTCTTCAAACACAGATGACTTTAGTAACATAGGATCTGCTGGATTGATGTCCCAAAAGACAAAGCTATTTATACTGGACCTGCAGCAGAGACATTTCTTATTTATGAACACTTGAATTTACTAGCTTTACCAATTACCTGATAGATGTGTCAAGGCAGGGATCCCAAAACAGAATATGCTATTTCTAAACCAAAAATGTATACCAGTCATTATGATTTTCCTTCTGGTAGAAAGAATTACAAGGTATCCTGGCTTGGATCTCTTAGTATATCTTTGAACATGAGACTTTCAGATATTCCCCGACATCTGATTTTTGATTTTTTTCCTTTAATCTCTTTCCATTAGAGCACATGTCTCTCACCAAGACATCCTGAGAACTTAGCAATGTTAGACTACTCATTTATGGGTATCATAATATCATCAATATAGTAAACAAATAAAATATTTCAGAATGTCTAGTTTTTTCGGTTACTATTGGACTAAACTATGACAGTGCTTGGGTCAAGTTTATATGGCTGTCCATCCAGGTGAATGTGAAATTTCTCTGATTCTCCTTCCTGGTGGCAATTGAAAACAATATCTTCTCCTTAGCAAGAGCTCTATTCTGCATATCAGAGCTTGTTTTAACATGTACTAGAACCATAGTTCCATTTGGGGATACCAATTAATTAGCTTTTTGATAGTCCATTTTTGAAGAGCTAAACTGATGAATTAAGAATTAAATAGAGGGCTGGGATTGTAGCTCAGCGGTAGAGTGCTTGCCTTGCATGCGTGAGGCCCTGGGTTCGATCCTCGGCACCACATACAAAGCAATAAAATAAAGACATTGTATCCATCAACAACTAAAAAAAAAATTAAAAAAAAGAATTAAATAGAGAAACATATATGGGGTACTATAAATTTTGCATCTTTAAATCTTTTAGGGTAGCAGTTAATTCTTCCATAGCAATCATTGATTATGTGTGTGTATATATATATTTACATACATATGTATATATACATATATATGTGTGTGTATGTACACATATATACCTATACATATACATGTATGGATGGATATATATTGCTTATAGATATCTATATGTATATATGCAAAAATATATATATGTATGGATGGATATATTACATATATGATGTATACACATATATGTGTATATATCCATACACACACACATACATGTTTCAAGTATTTCTAATTGTCCTGTAGGCAAATTGTATGATGGACATGAGAGATTCTCCATTTATTATCTGATCTTCAGCTAATAAGTGACTCTAAAAGGATCATTATGAAGATGCTTTGAATCTCTGAATCATCATAAAAGTTGTCCCATCTCCAGTAGCCCTTAAGAGATCTAGATACTCATCTTTTACTTCTCAAGTTACTTTACAAGTGGCTGTGGGTTTGTTTGAGGAAGGACTGAAGAAATCACTACCATGAAAATTTACCATAGTATTACAGATAGGTTCTGTCATTAATCAGTGAGTTTAGATAATAGACAATACTGTCATTATAATCAATCCTCTAAAAAATACTTGGCTAAACACTTGGTTTTGAATGGCTTATGAATATCAGTATATTCATGACATACAACCAAATGCTTGGTATGATATAATGGCATAAATATATGGAAATTAAAAGTTGTAAAGAATCTTAAATGTCCAACTTTTTCTCCTGCCAAGGGAGAAATAACTTGTATTCTTGAAAGATGAGCATCTCTAACATATGGCATTTCATACTTTCTTAAGCAAGTCACTATACTGTTAAACAGTTCTTATTTCTGGCAAATTCTAACATAGTGCTGAATATTGTCTCCTCCAATTCTTCATTTAGTGGTTTGGTTCTATTTCTTCCCTGCTGGAGATAAACAAAATTGGTACACTCTTCTATGTATTACAGTATTCCAAATATTTGCAAATGATTATTATAACCTGTTTAGTATTCTCTTCTCCATGCTAAATAGTCCCAATTCCCTTAGCAAATGCTGAGCTGGTTTAAAAATATCCCCTACAATCTCAGAACCTCTCTTCTCCTAAATCTTTAAACCCCTAAGCTAACCAACAAAACAGACAAGGTACATTCAGTGCAGGATAGAAGATAATTTGTTCCTTTTGATTAATACAGCTTAATACTATTAAAGTCATAAAATAAATTATGCTATCTTATTTTCTTTCATTTCTCAAAGCTATTCTTTTTTGGAAGTAGGCATTTAATAAGTCCTAAAATATTCCATATATTTTTACATTAAAAGTCTCTGTCATTCTTTTGAAAGACAACTTTTGAAAGGCAATTTTGGATTTCTATTCATATATTACTTTGGTATCAGCCCACCAATTCCAGCCTATTATAATAATTTTGAACCCAAACTCTGCTGTTAGCACATTAGCCATCTCAGAGCCTTATCTTTCATGAATATACATAATACAAATTATATAAATGATAATTAAACATCAGGTACAATAATAGCTATTAGTGACTGAATGTTAGTATCCTGCACTCACAGAGATCATGTGAATGATCATGTGAATGCAGAAGGTATGAATGTAGTCTGTATATCTAATATTAATTCATCTTTACAAAGTCTCAGCACTTCTTTCTCTTTTTATAATAAACTCTAGAGTGATGACATAGTGTCTTTTATATTAAAAGATCATTCTACATTTAGGAAGAATTCTAGAACCTATTTCCCTTTGAACTGTTAGTATCTTAGCATTCAAAAAGTGGAATGCAGCCGGGCGCGGTGGTGCAAGCCCGTAATCCCAGTACTCAGGGAGACTGAGACAGGAGAATCCCGAGTTCAAAGCCAGCCTCAGCAACGGCAAGGCGCTAAGCATTTGGTGAGATCCTGTCTCTACATAAAACACAAAATAGGGCTGGGGATGTGGCTCAGTGGTCGAGTGCCCCTGAGTTTAATCTCCAGTACCAAAAAAAAAAGTAGAATGCTGGGGCTGGGAAAATAGTTCAGTTGGTAGAGTGCTTGCTTTGCATGCACAAGGCCCTGGGTTCAATCTTCAGCACCACAAAAAAAAAAAAAAAAAATTCAAAGAGTGAAATGCTTATTGGTACCCTTTACACCCAAACAAAATGTAAGCCTATTCAGGAAAAAAATTATCTGTAATGATATGGAAAGTTTTTATAACATATATGGCATTATATGTAGCTAAGACTGTTTAGAAATATGATTAATTCTGGTGGATAGTGTTGGAACATATGTGTATGCAATGTAACATCTTAGATTTATCAAAAATCAGTCTTTAAAAAATAATGCTTCTTCATGGTAAATTTAATATGTGGTTTTCTAAGCTAAAATATATAAAACAAAAAATCTAGGTTGAAGCAACTCAAATGAAATCATAGCACTTGATTGTATATTGGGATATTTATGATTTTTAAAATTTGTGTCAAGTTTCAGGAAATTATTTCATGAGATAGAGCATAGTTAGTATATTTTCGTCTCCTTATATCATTCAGGATAGCTTGGTTATACTAGAACAATTAATACCATCCAATCTCAGTGGCTTAACATCAATCGTGTATTTCACTTTACATGGATGTCAGTAAAGACCTCTGCTCTTTATGCTTATTTAGGGAACAGACTTTGATGTTTACCTGTAGAGGATAAAAAATCAAGGAATTCGATTTTAATGACAATTAAATTGCTCTACCTGCAAGTAACATGATACTTCATTTGGATTTCTTTAGTAAAATCAACCCATTTTACCTAGTCTGAGAGGAATTATCATCCTCTCATGTGCCTAATGAGAGAATGATACAATTTACAACTTGCTTGATTAACCATTACAGCACCTTTCACCAACAGCATAATGGTAATGATTGATAATATACTTGTAATATATTACTAATTGGAGCCAAGAAATCTTTAATTGTATGGGTTAGATCTCAGTGCATTAACGTAGCTAGAACAGATGCATTTCAAAACAGAGTAAATCAGTTGGTGCAAATTATGTTTTGACGTTTGACTGATCTTATGCTGAATTTATCAGAAATTATTTATACTGTAATTTAGAGCCATCAGAATATCTCAAACTCTAAAGTAAACAATAATACATATTTGTAAAGGAATTCTGGGAAATAAACAACTGCAGTATAAGATCAAATTAATACTGATTATACATGAAAAATATTATAATTCTGAATTCTTTCAAAGATTTTATTGTTAAAATTAGGGGCTATTGACAGTTATAAAACAGGAAAATATGCTTTTGTCATTGAAATATACGTTCAGTTCAAGCCTTTTACCACCACCCATCAGTACTAGTTACTAAAGACACTTTAAAATTCAATTAATGCAATTTTGCTGTTAGAATTTTCGATATATTCATAAACACCTTTACTTCTGTAAGCAGGAATTTGGGGCACATATGTGTATAATGTTTAGATTTTTGGAAAACTTTTGTTGTTATCCCATTCTAGGAAGGTGGTACAATATAATGCATGAAGAACTTCTATCTCAATCTACAAAACAAAAGTACACTGCCAGACTATATCTTATATAAGTATTTTGGAACTCTGAAGTTGGCTTATAGCTTATGACTTCCAGGGTAAGGTCAACATGGTTAATTACAGTTTATTTCCGTCAATTCGGGCTTTTAATTTAGTAGCAGCTACCCATTCCATGTCAAGCAGCTGTCCAGGTATTCCTGGAGGTACCTGTTCATAGATTGCAGGAGTCAGGGTAGAAAAAAAGCACCTTGTCTTCCAAGTACTGAGAAATATTTGTGTTCTAATCTCTGTTTGCTAATCACAGAAGTGTGGCCCAAGAGGTGAGTGACCACTATTGTCATAACTCTCCCCACTGTTGTGCCAGGGAAGGCAAAATTTCACCTTTTCCCTCTTAAATTTTTTCTTCTGGGCCTGCGAACTGAGTTGACATGAACCAGAAAAATTGGAAAAATGTACACAAATTGATTTATTTTTTTGTTTTATGTGAGACAGAGGTCCTCATAAGGAAATAAAGACCCAAAAATGCAATTAGAGTTGAACACTTAGATATGGAACTAAATCAAAAGTAGTAAGTTGTGGAAAAGTAAATAATTTGGGAAGTTTGAAATGAGACCTATACAGATTCTCTTAGCCTCAATTTCTCATCCTTGATAGGAATATTTTTTAGTATAAAAAGTGCATTTTTCACATGGACATT
>PVHX01026424.1:0-20876 GCA_004024805.1 Geosciurus inauris
TTGGTACTGGGGATTGAACTCAGGGGCACTCGACCACTGAGCCACATCCCCAGCCCTATTTTGTGTTTTATGTAGAGACAGGGTCTCACTGAGTTGCTTAGCGCCTCGCCATTGCTGAGGCTGGCTTTGAACTCGCGATTCTCCTGTCTCAGCCTCCCTAAGTGCTGGGATTACAAGCGTGAGCCACCGCGCCCGGCTGTTCCCTGAATTTTTGTACCACGTGTATCACAAAACTCAGATGGTTTCTTTTATTGCAGTGAAAGTGCCTCGTTCAGGTTTTCTTCTTCTGCACTATGGCTCTCCTCCTCCTGCCATTCGTGGGAGAATGACACTCCCTTCACCAGGGTGCACCCTGTGGGCTTATCCTGCGGAGGAACAGAGAGCAGAGGAGGGAACCTGCCCTGCGTCTCTGCCTCTGGGTTGAGATCTGGTGGAGCCTGCCTTGCTTCTGCTTGTCAGTGTGCCTCTGCTTCCCGCGACCTTGGACAGTTAATGACACCTTCCACACCTTCCTTTTCTCTTCTGTGAATCGCTGACAACAGCGGTGGGTGATTCATTCATTCAGCTGCTGCTGGAATTAATGGAAGTAATTCTGGTGAGGTGTTTACCTAGCATCTGGTGGCTGTCACCTAGGGTGAACCAAAGCATGTCCCATTCTCCTGAAATTACTGAAGCGCAGGGGGAGGGTCAGGAGTGTCCCCAGCCTAGTTCAGGCCTGGCCCCAGGAGGCTGAGTCTTGAGAGACGGCTTCACCATTCACTTTGCAGAATGGAGCCAGGGAAACGCGCATGTTCAGACTGGCAATTTAAGAGGGCGGGAGCAGTTTCCTTGGCTGTTTGTCACGTTGGTAACTAACAGGGTTCGAAGGTGTGGCTGTTTTGCACCTGTGCTCACAGCCGGTGTTTGTGTGTGATGGAGAAGAGTGCTCCAAGAGCCAGGCTCCCGGCACCTTCCTCCCCACCCCTTCGCATCGTGAGTCCCCATCGTCCAGCTCTGCAGTGACCGTTGACCCTCTCTCCTGACTCCCAGTGTCTCTCTGCAGACCCACTCCGAGGAGAGGCCCTTCCAGTGCGAGGAGTGCAAAGCTTTGTTCCGGACGCCCTTTTCCTTGCAGAGACACCTGCTGATACACAACAGTAAGTGCCTGCAGGCGGTGACAGCCAAGAGGCTTGCCCACCCTGTCCTGAGAGCCCTGGAGAGCAGGGGCCTCCCGGAAGCCCAGCCGTGCGCGGCTTTGTCGTCTGCTCCTGAACAGGACAGGGCTGACAGGCCTGCCTGTCACCTTTACTTCCTCTGCCATGACTTAGTCCCCACAGTAAGACCAGTCGTCTTGTGAGAGACTTTGTTTTCTGACTTTTCTTCGCTGGTTTCTAGTTTGTGTCTAGAGTGGCCTCAGGCTCAGTGAGGACCTTCGTTTAGAAGAGGTCCTTTCCCTCTTGGTTGCGATGAGGAAGGAAGCAGGCCTGCCTCTTCAAAGCATGGACATGGTGGCATGATGTGACCGACTCACAGACTTTAAAGCTGGACAGGGTCACAGCACACGTAGGATTTTTATTTATTTATTTGTCTATTTATTTGTTTGGTCCTGAGGACTGAACCCAGAGGCCCTTAACTGCAGAGCCACCTCCCCAGCCCGCTTTGTTTTTGATTTTGAGATAGAGTCTCACTGAGTTGCTTGGGACCTTGATAAGTTGCTGAAGCTGGCTTCAAACTTGTGATCCTCCTGCCTCAGCTTCCCAAGCCGCTGGGATTACAGGCATGTGCCACCACGCCTGGCATCATCCAGTACCCGAGTGTGAGAGGAACTGGGGACAGGGACACCAGAAGTGGGCCTGATGGAGTCTCACAGCAGGCACTTCCTGCTGCGCTGCCTCTGAGGTCTCACTTATTTTGGCAGAGGAGGTGTTTTGTTCCCTTTTGGATTAAGCTCTGCATAAACACACCACAGAGTCTAAGAGTTGGGCCAGGTGCTGTTTTAGAGCTCTACAGAGTGAACAGCCGGTACCACTGAAGGCTGTCACTGCTCGGAGAAGAGAGCGGTGCTGCGGAGCCGAGTTTTATGGTGGATTCAGAGGCTGAGTGACCAGAGACACACGCAGGAGCACATCAAAAGTCAGACAAACGCACAGCATGGGTCGTATTTGCCCTTCTTTTACTGGAGACCCTGAATCCATGGAAAACCCTGTGTGGGGGGGAAGTTCCTGCTGCTGCGTGATCCTTGAGTTTTGGGGGCAGCAGGACAGTCAGCCTTGCCCTGGAACATCAAGTTCAGGTGTCTGCGGTGAGATGTGAGGACAGGAGGCTTGAGTGCCTATGAGGAGGTGGTGAGGGCCTGCATCGCCTCCCTGGAGAGCGCCCGGCCCTGGGCCCTGCTCTGTCCACCCCGCGGCTCTGGGGAAGCCTCAGCTCCACTTCTCAGCTCTGCTGTGCGACTGTGGGAGCTGCTGCCTGTTTCATTGTCCTTCAGTCTAAGAAGAGTAGCCGCAGGGGATGAGTGCATTTTAGGACAGGGATGTGAAGAACGAGCCTCACTTTAAGACTTATACAGCCAAATTTGGAGCGATGCTCAGGATATTTTTCTGGGGAAAAATGAAATTTTGTTTCTTATGATAGCAAGACATTTGATTCTTATCAACTTGAGAAACAGCCTTGGGTGCCGTGTGCTGTGCATTTACTGTGGTGTCCTCGGCACCTTCAGCACCTTCTGAGAGGCTTCCTGAAGCTGCCCAGTGCCGTCTGGCAGGAGAGGCGCCTTGATGTGTGAAGGGAGGCCTCAGTGAAGGCCTGGAGTGAGCAGGCCGAGAAAACAGAGGTGGGCAGAATAGAGAGGGCCAAACAGGGGGCCTTGTCTTGTCTCACACAATATGAAAATTCAGACCCATTTATTTCAAAATACAAAGGCTGGTATTAGAAACTGACCCCTGCGTTCTACATTCATATAAAAATCTTGTCATATTACTTTGGAAATTATTGATGTTTTCTTGTTCAGTGAAAACCAAAAGATAGGTTGCTTGCTAACTTCTAGGTATTAGGATGGGAAAAATCTGATAAAAATAAACTAATCTGAAAAAATCAGTCAAAGTCTCATTCTGATGAAGACAGGAAGTCCAAAATTAAAATATGAGGAAGATCAGGACTTCCTTTGTATAACTTGGTGAAGTTTTTGTATGGGGACCAATGTTTTGATTCACTCGATAGTTCAGTAAAAATTCCTTGCCGCAATCTTGGAGGTTTTGGTTTTTATTTTATAAAATCTTTTTCTGCTTCTGAATCGATTTGATATCGTTCACATTAGCACTCATGATCCCACATCAGTGGATGTTTCCTTACTTTCTCACTGATTATGCATTTTATACAAATAAGAGAATTAAAACTCTAGACCACACACAAAGATCAAGTCATCTACAAAAGTAAGACCCACAGCGGCAGTGCCGCCTCTCGGCACCCGCACAGCTCAGCCCTGTGCTGTGCAGAACTGTTTGGAAAGACAAGGGAGGGCAATTTTTTCCTTTTCCTTTTTCCTTCTTTTTGTCTGTCCTTCCTTCTTTCCTTCCTTAAATGTAGAATGAAGAAAACCCAAGAATCCTTCCCTTTCTAAATTTAGTGCTGGTGAGGGGGGAGGGCGTGAGAAGGGCTGGGCTGAAAGTGAGGTGCCCTCCACTGGACCTGTGGTCAGCTGCGGGACCGCGTGCCAACATAGCTCTCTAAAGGGGCAGTACAGTCGCGTTCCGTCTGCTTGAGTTGGTAATGCCCTGGTGCAGAGCCCTGTCTTCTAATTGTGCACACCCACTGTGAAGCCGTAGTGGACCACCAGCAGTTAGGCCCACGTGGCAAGAGGAGCTCCAAAGACAGCATTGTAGGAAGGTTTCAGGCCCCACAAGATCCTTAAGCGCTTTCCCCGCAGCTGCTTCCCTGGGGCCCAGGCTGGATAGTGAGGCAGGGGGGCTGTCACTCCTCCTTCCCCCTCTTGAGGGCAGGAGCTGTCCCAGCAGGGGTCAGCTGTCCTGAGCCCTGGCGAGAGGCTGCCCTACCCCTGCTCCACCCCTGCCCCTTCAGCGTGGGAGGCTGCCCTGAGTGGGCCTGTCTGCCCTAGGCTTTCCTCCCCAGCTCTGCCCTGCGGCCCAGCTTGCTGGTCTGTGTCCTGGAGACCCCAGGGACCACATGGGGTCTTTTGAGGACAGTGTGGGAGGGGCCCAGCCGCTGGCCTTGCCGGAGGGCCTGTCGCTGCCAGAGTCTCCTTGGCTCAGGCAGGCGTGCCAGTGGGAAGTACATGTTGGGAGCGTGCTCCTGTTCCCTGCGGAGCCTCAGCCGTGTCACCCCACGTTCCCAGCTGAGCAGACGCAAGTAGGCTCTAGGGCTTCCCATGGCCACAGGGACTCTGCCCATTGCAGAGCGAGTGGGTACCCAGGGCTGGGGACCGGGCGCAGGGTGAGCCTACTGGCTGTGAGAAGCTGCCGGATCTCCAGGGGACCCGGCGGAGCGCCTGCCTCTACCTGTTTCTCCCCTCTGACTTCTTTTCCAGGCGAGAGGACTTTCAAATGTCACCACTGCGAGGCCACCTTTAAGAGGAAGGACACGCTGACTGTCCACGTGCAGGTGGTGCACGAGCGGCACAAGAAGTACAGCTGCGACCTGTGCGGCAAGGCCTTCGTCACGCCCTCGGTGCTCCGTAGCCACAAGAAGGTGAGCGGACGCCCCACCACCTCTGCGGGCCGCGCCGCTCCCGGCCTCGCTGCCTCCACCAGGGGAGGCAAGCCCGCCGCCTGCCTGCTGCTCGGGAGGCGCAGCTTTTCCATTTTCCAGAGTAGGTGTGTTTTTTCCACGAAGGACCCTCAGAGTTAGGGGTCCCACCTGGCCCTCGGCTGTGTGCATTGGTGGGTCGTGCAGATGCCCAGTGAGTAGAGGCTCATCCATTTTTATGCATTTTGGGGTTAATGTAGTTTTTTCCTTTTAAAAACTATGCATGGTTCCTTAGTAAGTTCATTTTTCCCTCAGGAAGTAGGGTTTTGTTGGAAAGTAACTAAAATAGACGGGCCTGGTCTGGCCCTTCCTCCTCGCATCTTTGGGGCACAGGGAGGTTCCTGGAAAGAACAAGATTTGCTAGGTGTGCTCAGCCTCAGGCGGCGCCTGATTTGGGGCAAGTGCAGACGGTTGGATCTGCAGCTGTGCAGTCCCGCAGGCACTCCATGGTTTGTTTTCTGTTTGTTGAAAACACACATTTAAAGTACACTTTTGAAATAGCAAAGTTCACATTGTGACGGATGCAGTTGAAGGTTTCAGTGTTGAGCTCGAGAACAACCAAGTGTGCTACCGAGGGAGCGTGGAGACGGGCTCCCGCTGAGCAGGACCTGGGCCTGTGTTTAACACAGCCCTGCAGAAGGGCTGACCTGAGCACCTGCCTCTGTAATGCAGCTTGAGTCATTGATTTATTTTTGCCATAAGTGAGGCGGATGAGAGTGGGTTTTGAGGAGCGGTTTTGCCGCCGTCTGCCAACACACCGTCCTGGGTGCCCCTCGGGGTCGTCGCTTCCTTCCATCTCATATGTTCACCCCGTGTGTTCTCCTAGTGTTACAGTGAGAGGGGTCCAGCTTTCCTAGGCACATTTCAGGTGATTGAGTTTTGTACTTTCGGTATCTTAAGGCGGCCAAGCAGATTCTGTTGCTGATGATAAGATACATTCCTGAATTAAAGGAAAGACTGTTTTGATTTGTCTTGTTGAGGCAGCCTAGTGTCTGGTTGGAACCCCCACACTGCCTGGGACTTTGGCACATGTGACTGAACGATGAGGCAGCTTCACGGCAGCAGAACTCCCGGGGGTCTGGGGAAGATACCACAGTCAGTGGCCCGTTGGAGCGGCCAGGGTGGTAATGGCAGATTCTCACTTTCCAGAGGACCTTGAGCTGGCCAGGGAGGACTCACCGTCCTCTGCCCTCTGCGGGGCGTGAGAAGACAGGTCTCATGTAGGTCAGTAGGCTCCTCCTTGCCTCCTCAGGAACCCTAGGTGCCCGGGCAAAGGCTCTTCCCTGGTGAAGGCAGGACTCTTGGTAAGAGGGAAAGTCAGGCACCTGCCACGTGCAAAAGAAGGGGGTGTCCTTACACATGGTGCCATTGGCTGGCACAGGCTAATGAAGCTGTTTCTCCAACGTGCTTACAGTATAGATCCTTTCAAGGGAAACGACTGGACAGGACTAGGCTATCTGATGTTAATAAGGTGTTTTAGTTTATAGCCATTTTAAAAATCACAAATGTGTTTGTGCACATTCCAATACGTCTTATTATACCAGTGTGCAACTGGCAAATTAAATACCAATAAGACATGAAACTAATTATGTTAAAGTTAGCAACTAATTGACTGAAAAACAGAAGGGTCTTGCTGTGTCAGTCCTTTGGAGTGGCCAGGTGGCGAGGTGGCTTCTGTCCCTTCTGCTCTATCCCCCAGTTTCCCTTCTGAGAACATCCCATTAGAACCCCTTTCCTGTTCCCTCTCTGCTGGTCCATGGTAATGCATATGGCAGCACTTGCCAGGGACTTGCAGGAGAGGAACTGCAGGTGCAGGCCTGGGCTCTGCTCTGCAATGGGGACCCAGTTAGTTCACTCTTTTCTTGTTAGGTTATCATTGGGAAAACACCCTCAGTGCTGTCTTAAAGACCACGTGCAGATAGCACAGGAATTGCCCGCCTCCCCTCCAGCCTTCCCATGTCTAAGAAACCCTGGGGCCTGGCAGAGAGTCTCACCTCCCGCGTATGGGAAAGATGTGTTTTGATGTTGGTGGAAAAACTGGTCTCCTGATGAGAGGGATTCCAGTTTCACACGCTGCACACGCCTCCACTTTCCGGAGTGGTCCATCTATTTTAAACCCCCGACGTTGGTTGCCACTCACTTTTGAGGACACCACTCACCTTTCTCGGTGGGAAGGTCTCACACCTGGATGAAAAGCACCAAGGGCAGGGCTTCTGACTGCTCAGTTAACACCCGCTGGCTTGAGGACACGCACAGGAAGTGGGAGGTGCTTCCAGGAGCGCCCCGGGCCCAGCAGGTGCGGTTGCAGTTCCTGGCTCTGTGTTTTGCTTACATACAAGGTTTCCTGTACCTTCATCACGTTTAGGTGGGGGCTCCATAAAGCCTTAGAAAGTGAACTCAGAACTGTTTTCAAATTAACACTAGCACACGATTCTGAGGGTTCTTTTGAACCCATGGGAATATCCATGATAAATTGTTTAAATCTCATTGTGATATTAAATCATTTTAATGAAACCTAATCCTGGAAAATAAGGTCTTACCATTGTCAGAGGCCCTCACTCAGCCCTGCCTCATTCTTCCTGCTCATCTTCAGCCTTTGTCTCCCTCCCTTCAGACGCACACGGGAGAGAAGGAGAAGGTCTGCCCGTATTGTGGACAGAAGTTCGCCAGCAGCGGCACGCTGAGGGTGCACATCCGCAGCCACACAGGTAGGCTGTGCCCTGGGCGGACCCGGGCGCCTGCTCCAGCTGGAGGCTGCCTTCCAGTGCAGCGGAGCCCAGCTCCTGACTCCAGGCTGGTTTTGAATGACTGCACTTTCCCAAAAGAAGTAAAACGCCTGCAGTGGAAATAACTTCGTCAGTGTTCAGTCATGGTACAGCTGAGGCTGACCATGTGCGGCCGGCCTGCCTTCCTTCCTTCCTTCCTTCCTTCCTTCCTGCCTTCCTGCCTTCCTTCCTTCCTCCCTCCCTTCCTTCCTTCCCTCTTCTTCTTCTTCTTCTTCTTCTTCTTCTTCTTCTTCTTCTTTCTTTCTTTTCTTTTCTTTCTTTCTTTCCTTCCTTCCTGCCTTCCTTCCTTTCTTTCCTTTCTTTCTTTTCTTTCTTTCTTTCTTTCTCATTGGGGTGCCTAACCACTGAGCCACACCGACAGCCCTTTTTATTTTTTATTTTGAGACAGAGTCTTATCAAGTTGCTAAGGCTGGCCTTGAACTTGCGATCCTCCTGCTCAGCCTCCTAAGCCCCTGGGGTTACAGGTGTGCACCACCCGCACCTGGCTTGCCCTGTTAAGCACTCAAAATGACAGAGTAGGGAATAATGGTGTCACCTTTTATCAAAGGCCAAGGGCCTGCTCCTGCACCCCTTCCTGTGACTCTCACCAAAAGTGGCCCCTTTAACACTGAGAGGCCGTGGAAGGTGCTGGGACGCCCTGGGAGTTTGCTGGGGAGCGCTCTGCTCTGGCTTGCTTCCCGGGGGGCCCCCTTCTTTCCAGCAGCTTCCTGTGCTGTTCCTGTCACGACAGCGGGTGTGCCCTGGTAAAGGGGGATGGAGTGGCTAAGTATTTTGAAGGACCTTGTCTGGATTGCATCTGTCATTGAGAAGGACTTGAAAGCATGCCCTCAGCTCTGAGTGCCAGATGGCTGACCTGTCTTTCGGCAGCTGGGCTGTGTCACGGGGTGGACTGCACAGCTGGACTGTGCACACGAAGCTTCCTACTCAAGCCTGTGGGATTTTAGTTGTTTTTTTTTTTTACCATTATATCCCCAGGACCCAGCAGGGTCTAGCACAGCGACTGCTATGAAGGAAGGAAGGCCAGTGTGCGGGTGGCCAGAGAACCGAAACCCTGACTGCTTGACCTGGAGGAGGGCAATGGGGGCATAGTTTGTTACTCTGGAGATTTTGTGCCTCCAGCCAATGGACACATGGCCACTGTAGCATTTGTTGTGTTAGCGTGGCCACTAGGTACGTCTAAACGGCATGCGTGGGCACCGGCGGAGCTCTGCCGTGGCTGCCTGTGATGCTCCAAGGAGCAGAGGAGGCCTTCTGGCCAAGCCCTGGTCTGGAGAAAGCATCAAGTCCAGCAGGAGCTGGACAGGAAAGGGGCAGCAGAGGGCCTCACCCGGCTGCGTGCTCTGAAAGCGTCCCCATGGCGCCTGCCCGTGTGCACCTGTGGAGAAAGCGCAGGGAGGTCCTGGGGAGCGCCTGCAGTCTGCGGCGGGGGCCTGGGTCCCCGGGCAGCCCTGCCCTGTGCACCAGGGTCGAGGGCGAGGGTGACACCCCGCAGCCTGCACCCCTCAGGGAGCCCCAGCTGCAAGGTGCTTAGTGGACTGCACGGAGGTGCTCCTGCTCACCATCCCTGTGGGGAGCAGAGCAGGGATCAGGGAGCCGTGTGGTGGCTGTGTGTCTGGGTGACAGGTTCTCTGTGATGCCCGGGGACATCCTGACGTGACTGAGCCAGTCTGGTGTGGAGTGCTCAAGGCAGGGACTTGGTTGTTCAGAACACCCAGGGACAGCTTCCAGCACAGACAGGATGGCCCCAGCCAGCCCTTGACGTTCCAGTGGTCCTGTGGAGAGTGCGCGCCTGTACCTTATTACTCCTAGGAAGGACGGGAGGTGAGCGGTGGAGTGGACCGACGCACTTACAATGGTAATTGCTCCTAAAATTTTAATGATTATCTCCCACAGAATTGCAGTAATAAGAGCATTTTCTGAGATTCAAGAATTTCCTCTGATAAAAATCTTGAATATTTATGTCGCGATCTTCGTTGTTGTATTGCGTTTTGTTCCACGTTGAGTGTAGCATAAAGAATCATTCCAAAAGCTAAAGGACATTTGCCTAGAGTTTGATTTGCGGTGTGCCTGAATCTGTGCCACATGTTGCACAGATTGTCCTGGTCACATGGCTTCTGATGAAGAGAACAGGGCGCCTCGGGGCCAGCAGCCGTGCAGAGCCGCGGAGAGCCACCCCGCTCCCAGCACGCGCGTGAATAGACAGATGCCAAGGCCCGGAGCTCACAGACACGTACACCGTGGATGACACGCGTGACTGCTGAGGGAGGGGAGTGCGTGTGCGTGTGTCCACCCGAATAGGCGTCCAACTGATCGTCGACGTCGCTGTCCACTTATAACTAGGTTCTTCTGTTTGACATCAGGCTCATTTCACTTGTACACGTTATGGTCCTTTCAATTCATATTTGGTGTCACATCTGTTCCGTGGTAACCACCTGGCAATGGCTAGGTTGGGGGAAGCGCTGGGTGCCAGGCAGTGTCGAGTGACAGTGGCAGCTGGCAGCTGGGCTTGCACACCGTCCTGGCATGGGCTGCTTCTCCTGGGGGGACAAATGGTGCTTCGCTTCTCCTTTACCTGCTTTATCCTGTCCTGCAAGTGATGCCCACCCCTGTGCCTTCCCAGCACAGCCTGGCTCCATCGCGGGTCTTGTGAAGGAGTCCTGGGTACCCAGGAGCGCTCAGGTCGCACCGTGGGAACTGACGCTCCGGATGGATTTCCCATGGGGAATCCCTCGCCAAAAGAGCGCCCGTGTGTGCGTGCAGGGGTGACGAGCAAGTGTGTGCGTGTGGGGCAGGCCAGGTGGGGAGGCTGAGAAGAGCCTGCGGAGTCGGGCCTGCCTGGCTGGGCTGTCCCCCAGCTGCTCCTGGGCTCCTGTAGCTGCTGCCGGGACACCTTCCTGCCCCCCCTTGCCTCTGCTGGATCTGGATCTTCGAAGCCGGCTGGTGAGTAGGAGGTGGGCCAGCCTGACTCTCCTGCGCAGGGACTGCTTCTCGCTGGACTCAGGGTGTCCGTTCTACAATTGTAAATAGAGAAACATTAGGACTTCTCAGGCTCGTGCGTATCTGTAGCTATATTTCTGAACCTCATTCTAAAATTTATTTGTAGGTAGCAAAGTAGAACTTCCTGGAAAGGTCATCCTGTTAGTAAGACCGTGACAGGAGGCCAGACAGCAAAGGTTGCAGGAGATGCAACGCCTTCCCTACCACACGGCCGCCCCGCACCACCCGGGTCCTGCCTGCCCCCTTGCACTGGGAGTGGCCCTGCATGGCACAGGCCTTGGAGTCACGGATGAGGCGTCTCCGCCTTGTCAGCAAGCGCCTCCCTCTCCACGTCCAGGTCGCCCCGGGCATTCTTGGTGACGGATGAGTGGAATCCTGTGTAAGGTGCTCGGTGCTGGCTCTTGACAGACAAGTGACTGTGGCAAGCATGGCCCCTGAAGCCCTGCTGTCACCTGACTTGTTAGGACTGTGCTGCCCAAGTTAAGTGAATGGCTCTCGTTAACACTGGGTGGCATGACTTCTCATATTAGTATTTGCTCCTTTTCTTCTTAGGTTTCTTTTTTCTAGCAGTACTAAAAGTGTTCATGTTCAATATCTTTGCTTTCTTCTAATTTCATTAAAATTTCAAATTATTGAACATGTTGAAATTTTTGTGACTTAATTTCATAAACATAATCCCAGTTGACTCTTGACAAAGAATTGATTTAATATTGTTTGGCACAATTATGATATTAATGTGTTATCTTCAGAGAAATTCATTTAGGTGGCTATGTTCCCAATTAAGCCATCTTTATAATAAATATTTAAAGGAAACTCAGTCGAAAAATGTACTTTGGGCTGTCTTTTGCATCCTGAATTTTATGTGTCCCACTAATTTCCTTGCTGAAATTAAACCATGGTAGCCCCAGGATAACCTTTCCTGAGTTTGGTTTTCCTACCTCTGCAAGACTGGTCCTTGGCTTTTCTGAAATTTGCACTTTCTTTTGCTGCAGGAAAACATGCACAATAACGATTATGGGCAATAAATTCTTTTTTAATAGAAAGAATTGTCCTGTTCCTAGAAGGACTGTTTATAATAGCAGCAAAACAAAACTGGGAACAGTCCTGTAGAGCCAACGCTGAGGCACTGTCTGAGTAGACTATGGGAAGTCCATGTCTACCACATAGGTAATAAAACTGAAAAGTAGGTTATAAAGTAGGTTACGTAACATGAAAAGAAATGAAAAAGTGTCAAAAACAATAAAACGATGCATTTTGTAAGAAGAAAGTGTATATTACAGTCTTACAGATTATAAATTGCTAACTATGGTTATTTCTATGTCTTATAAATATGGATGGCTTTAATTGCCTCTATAATTTTGTATGTTTTTGTTCTATAATGATTTCATATATAGTGGACGTATTTAAAGCATATTAACCTATGTTATGATTATGTAAGTAAATTATTAAGTGATGCATGTTTAAATATCTTATTCTTAAACGAAGCAGGGAAAAGAGGCACATACAAGGACGTGTCTTGGGAAGGCAGGTGAGAGTGACCTAGCAGACACGGTCAGCAGGAGTGCCACATGCGGCTCACTGCCCCACACTCCCAAGGTTTCGTCCTTTGGAATTTGGACGTTGAAGCACGTGGAATTGTTCTATTCCAACTACCAAGGCGCGGGCGCAGAAGCCCCGAGCACTGAGATGGAGGGGGCACACCCGCAGCAGAGCCTGGTCCTGTGCCCTCCTAGGCGCGGGTCTCCCTGAGCTGAGGGGACTTGTGCTGGGTGGCTGTGCTCCCCTCGGGTGGCACTGCTCCGAGGGGGTGGGACCTTGTGAACACTGACTGCCGTCATCCTCCCTCCTTGCCTGGAGTGCTGGCCTGGGCTTGTTTCCTCAAAAAGGAGCCTCATGGCATTTGCTGATCTCAGGGATTTTTCAGGAGTATTTTTTGCTTTGTTCTCTGAGCTTGGACATTTTGGGAAGTGCATATATTTTTTTATAAAAGTAGGCATAGAAAATGGGTTGGGCTCACCCACTCCCTCTCTCACCCGACTAGAAGCTTCTCAGTGGCTCCTCTTGACTTGTACAGAACTTGGCTTGAAGTTCTCATGAGACTCACCAGTTGGCCCTCCAGTTTGTCTTCTGGTCTCACTTACAGGGCTTCTTTTGCTCTTCCAGTCTCCAGTTAAGTCTGCTTTGTCCACGGTCTGTTCCCTTCCAGCCCAGGTTGGGTGCTTCTGTGCTTCTCCACCTGTTCCTGGCTGTGGTGCCCGGGTCAGGTGGCCCAGGTCAGGTGCTCCAGGTCCCTGTGCCTCTGTCCCCACAGTGCCCTCCCCAGTGCTTGTGCCCCGTGCTCTGCAGGAGTCTGTGCGCCTTCTTACCTGACCACTGTGCCCAGTACTTCCTGGTGCTGAGAGAGCTGCCTGATCTAGGAGGCACTTGTAGTGGTTGCTGAGTAAATGAAAGCATCTTTTACGTAGAGAACCACAGCCAAACATGGGCCGCAGGGCCTTGG
This sequence comes from Geosciurus inauris, assembly GCA_004024805.1. Classification (NCBI taxonomy): domain Eukaryota; kingdom Metazoa; phylum Chordata; class Mammalia; order Rodentia; family Sciuridae; genus Geosciurus; species Geosciurus inauris. The sequence continues at coordinate 13,024 of PVHX01026424.1, forward strand.
GACACTGATCAGCATGCTGGCTTCTGAGCTAGGGGCTCATACATCCGATTGAAGTAACCATTTGTTTTGTCGTGTAACATCTACGGAAATCCATGGGATCCATTCTGAGAACACTAACATGAAGAAGGAAGTGCTGACCCCAGTTTGTGAGGCCACCCGTTCTTTGTCCTTCTGTGTCATTGAGTGGTTGGCAGGACGTTCCATGACAAACAGCAGGTACTGCAGGGCTGAGACCTGCTCAACATCCATGCAGCTACAAGGCTCCAGGGAAAGGCTGACAGTGTCACTTTGCCAACAAGCACCAGACTTGTGGGACTGATTTCAGCCTGGAGTTGCCCTGTTAAGAGGGTGGAGGAGCCCGGTCCTGACAAGCGCTCCCTGGGCTTCTGTGCAGGTCGAGTCTGCAGTGTGAACTGGGACCCCCGCTGCAAGGGTGGGGTACCTCCTGGCCCTCCACGTGGCTCTCCCCTGGCCTACTGCATGCCTAGTCCTCTGCTTGGAGACCTTGTGCTTTTCCTGCCTCCACGACCAGGTCTCCAAGCTGAGGGGCAGTGCAGGTCAGGCTCCTGCCTGCGGAGCAGTGGAGAAGGGACACCCTCTCCAAGGCAGCATCCGGGTCCGTCCCTCACCTTCCAGAGGAGGAGGCCCAGGCTCAGAGAGGCAAGCGAGCAGCATCAAGGGAGCGAGACTCGATCCTGTGACTTCAACCTCTGCTCTGCTGCGTGCGCTTCTTTCTTGCCGTCCACCTGTTGTGGTCACCACCAGAATCACAGAAGTCCCCAGCTCCCTAGTATAAAGGACAAGGGGTGAAGTCCTGAGTCTCAGCTTACTTCAGCTGTGAGAGGTTCATGTTAGAGCCTCGCGGGAGGTGCTTTAGGCCTTAGCCTTCCCTAGCATTCACACGGCCAATTGTTCCTGAGTCCTCAGTGTAGTGGGCGGTAGCATGCAGAGCGAACGTTCACTGGATTTAGGTTTCCAGATCTCTGTCCTGTTTCTAGGAAGAGATGACTGATGGGTAGTTGGACCTTCCATTGCGTGCCTGTACAAGGAGGTTTTCCTGGGGCCTTAACAGCCATTTCATGGTTTTGCCAGAATTCTGGGGTCAGTCTCATCTTGTTTTTATGGTATTCAAACTGTCCATCCGTCATTTGGGAAGCAATTCTCTTTTGACAACGTTGAATGCCACTCAGTTTTATTGAGAGGAAGAAAAGCCCACTCACCTCCGTGCTCACAGTGCACCCGCTGGTGGCTCAGCGTTCCCGTCGGGCGCGGCAGCGCTGGCCTTGTGCAGCACTGAAGGCAGCCTCCTTCCTAGCGTGTCCTCAGGACCACACTGTCACCGGCTCGGGACTGATGCCTGTTCTGCTGGACGGTGACGATTGGCTGCTGGATCCCTGCCTCTGCTGGCTCGGGGAGGAAGCTCCACTTCATGGCCATGCTCTCACTCTTGCTGATATTGTTCAAGAAGCTTCCTTGGCCCCAGTTCCTTCGTGGAGGCATCGGTCTGACCTGTGACTGCCGTGACGGGCTCCAGGGGTGTCCTCGCTTCCCTCCTTCCCTCTGACCCTCCTCCCGCGCCTCGCCCTGCTCCACCGCTCTGCAGCGTGCTCCAGGCATCTGCCTTCACAGGCTGTGGAGTCCAGCTGCCTGGGCGGGCACAGGGGGGAGCGGGTGCTAGGCCCTCGTCCACCCAGCATTGCAAGGGCCCCACTAAGCCAAACCATGTGCACTTGACTTGCAGGGTAGGAGGGGGCTGCGAAGTCATCTGTGTCCAGCCTCTTGTTCGCACTGATGCCCGGTGGCGTGCAGGGGTCCACAAGGGGCACGGAGGGCTGAGCCAGGGAGCAGGCCTTCCCTGAGTCTTCTGCTGGCATTTCTGCTCCTTGCTCAGAGGAACTGCCCTCTTGCTGCTGCCGAGCTTCCTTCCTTCCTGAGGTTTGATGGCACTTTCTCGTTCACATGTCCACCAGTCGGGGGTTAAGGTACTGGCCTAGGAACTTGAAGACTGCAGCTTGTAGCCTGTGGCCTGGGAGCCCCCAGCTACGGAGAGCCCCCAGCAGCTCTGCGCGCTGTCCTCCCACCTGCCCCGTCTGCACCGTGGACACAGTGCCAGCTTGCAGGCTTCACACGGCACAAGCCACCACAGGTCACTTCAACTCTTCAAATGCCACTTCTCGCCGCTGAACAGGGCACAGCCTTGGTGCCAGCTGCAGGTGCTGTTTGAGAACTTTTCCGTGTGCCCAGCGCCCGTGTGTGAGGTCGTGGGAGCTGCCACAGGCTCTGCACCTGCCCTGTGCCTGCACTTGGTCACAGACGCCTGAATGTTCCCAGTTCACCGTGGGACCCTCTGTCCCCAGGGTTATCTTGCTCATCTTCATTCGCCCCAGTAGCAGAGTGTGGATCACCAGCACGTGGTGAGGGTCAGCAGCCAGCGGGCTTGCCGGGGTGAGGGGATGCACAACATGGCTGTGGCTGAGTGGAGGTGTGCTCAGGTCCATGTGGTGGCAGCTCTGATTTATCACCAGCTTCCTAACCCAGAGGAGAGGTGGCACTTGGAGGATCAGCCCACATGGTCCAGCACATTGCTGGGGGTCACTGCTTCTGGGTCAGGCAGAGCTGGGCTCATTCAGCAGGGGATCCAAGCCTGCCACGGGAATTGCATGAGTTGCTCATAAATTATGAGGGAAATTCTAGGAACTGCTTTTGGGTCCTCGGTGCTCTGGGCCAGAGGTTAATTACTCGCCTGGAGTCCCAGTGCTGTGGCCGTAACACATGCCGGCTGTGCTGGCCTGCTCCCGAGGCCCATCACGCCTGTGCATGAGCACGCTCATAAATCACTGTCTCGGGAAATGTTTCTTCTTCTTTGTTTGGTAAGTACCTGTGATCAGATTGGAAGTAAAGGACCCGGGTACTATAATCTGATCATGCTGGGGCTTTCTCCGTTGCTCTTCTTTGTTCTCTAATAACTGTGCTGGAGGGATCCATGCATCGTTTTCAGAGCGTTTGTTCCAGAGGAGCTGTGACCAACGACAACTACCTATAGGACAAAGTGACATTGCTCATGCACAAATTAGACAATTAACAAATTAGTCACACACAAAGGGAACTTGAACGTGCTTTCCGCGGAGGCCTGAAAGATGAGACGGCCTCCGTGGACGAGACTTGCTCTGTTCTCCTCGCTCAGTGGTCCTGACCGCATCTGGCCGGGTCCCATGCTCCTTTCCTGCAGGTCATCTCAGCCTCAGGTGGAGTCTGCCTGGAAATAAACCTGTCCCCGGCTTCCCTGAGCTCCAGTCTCCCCAGGAAGTGTTGATGGCGTTCTTGTACCCACAGGTGACAGACGCACCGTGTCTTCTCAGCATCATTCAGACACTTCAGGCCCTGTCCATCACCAGCCAGGTCCTGGGCTGGGCCATTTCTTCCTTTCTCTCCAGTCTGTGCTCACTCCCCACAGTTGGCTTGGGTACTGATAAGCACACACACCACTTTACGAGAATTAATTTTGGTTTTATTGATGGAACAGTGGTCTGTACCTTTTTCTCTCAAAAATATCAAAGGCGCTCCTTTTTAAGGAAGAAATTAGATGTTTTCTGTCAAGGTTTGCCAAACCCGTTTGGCTGATGGCCCCCGCTAGGTGAGGCCCAGCAGGGCCGTGGGGTTTCGTGCCCTTTGGCTGCACAGGGAAGGGTGTTTCAGTCCACGGAAGGGAGCCAGAGGTGGACCTCAGCTGCCCTGCCAGCGTAGCTTCTCCCGTCTCTCCGCAGCAGCCTTCCAGTTTATTAGATGCTCCATTAAGTTGCAGGGTTGCAGTAGCAGAGCTGGAGAAGCAATGGGGTGGCACCTTCCAAGTGACACTTTTGGGCTCAGTTGTCACTTAGAGCCCTCTTTCAGTTGGCTGTTCGTAGTAGCTTCTTCAGCCCTCTGAGATTGTGCAGAGTTGGTCCACGTACCCTGCACCTGCAGCCACCCTGCCGGACACCCGATCCTCATCGCCTCCACCACCGGGTTTGCTGGAAAACTGAGTCAGTGCTAAAACTGTGGCTCCAAATCTTTAAACATCACTTAATCATCTCGACTTTATGTGGGAACATGAATGTGACATTATTCTATTGTGAATTATGTTTTCGTATGCATCTCCTCTTTTCAAGGATTGATGAGAGTCTCTGAAATCCACGTGGGTGGTTTGAAATATACTCAATGACAAAATGAAATTAGTAAAGTACTTTTTGAAAGTAGACTAATTTTACTTTATTCAGAATCTCTTAAAACTTGTATGTGTGCATTACATATTAAGTTTCCTAATTGTTTACAAAAACCTTTAAAAACAGCACATTGAACACCTTTTACATGTTGTGGTAGAACACAGCACACGGTTTATCATCTCAGCCGTTCTCTGCATGTTTTAGGCTTCGGGCTGATGGTGGTCGCTGTTCCTACACCTGCCCATTCAGTAAGTTGGTACCAAGGCAGCGGGTTGAGCCTGAGGAGTGGCCAGGTTCACCTCAGGAGTGGAGCCCACAGTCTGGCTAAGGGTGGCGAGGCCGAAGTAACCCGGCAGGTTCTCTCTGTCACTTTCACGTTGTGTAGAGGTCTCTGTGCAGCTGCTGGACGAGAGGGGGCTGCCGGGACAGGCACCCAGGGGTTCCGGGCTTTCAGTGCCTATATCCCCAGATGCACGCCCGTCTAAATTCCTGTGAGTTTCGTCACACTAGTGTGTGACGGTCCCAAGGTGAGGCCATAAGACATCTAGTGTCTTATGATTTTGTTGCACAGAACGTCGGTGGCGAATCCTCACCCAGCAGCCGTGTGTCACCTGGAGCCTTTTTCCGTTGTTTTCGCCCTGCTTTGGTGGGCAGTCGCCTTCATGATGTTGTTATGTTACAGGCCTGAGGCGACTTGTTCGGGCCAGGCTGGACAGGTCAGGTGCCCCACGTGGCAGCCAGATGTCCCCTTCATTACCACTGGTCCCTCTGGGTGCTCTTTTCCAACATCCTCACACTGGATGCTTTGAGGCCACGTCCATCTCAGGTGTGCTGGCCGTGTGGGTTTGGAGACACCCCTTGGAGCCCAGGCGGGAGAGGTAGAGGTACGGGTGCCCGGACCCTGGGTTCCAGTGCTCGGGCCTGCGACCACTGGAGTTCTTCTCCAGCCCTCTTCCTCAGCCTCGGGCCACCCTGGATGTGTGGTCACTGTGAGTCGGGTGGCATTCTGCCAGGTTCGAAGGTGCACTGAGATACAACGACTTCCTATAGCTGGAAAACAGATGAGGAGTCTCAACACCAGAACCATCAGACTTCCAAACAGAAGGAAAAGATGTGCTTCTGAGAGAAGCTGGGCCATGCCCGTCTGCACAGAAGCCCTGCCTTAGCAGCCTGGGTGGGGGAGGAAGGCCTCCCGCTCCCTTCCCTCAGTCCAGCGCTCGGCATCGCCTTCCTGGCCTGGTCAGCATCAGCTGTGATGAAAGAAGATCGTGCCTGGCCCCTGAGGCTGAGGCGGTGTGTAGTTGGTGGTCCACCCCGAGACTGCCCGTCTCTGGTTTTGTTTGCTGGCTGTTCTGTTGGAAGGCAGGACCCACTTACAGCTGTGAGGAGTAAGTTGTCTTAGATTTGCCAGGAAAATCATGAAATAACTTGACATAAGCAGACTTTTTACTATTTTTATCATTTTCATAAGAAGGAAGCATGTCAGCATTTTAAAAAAATCTAAACAATTATTCTTCATAGTTTATGAAGAAGAGCATTTGAAAGCGTGTGGAATTCCCCCAGGCAGGCATCACCGGAGGCTCCTGCTGTCCTCCAGTGCCTGGCTTCTGAGTGCTGGAGGCTGTGGGCCTCACCTCTGCCGCCAGAGATCTCCTGGATGCTGCCGGAAAGCGGCTGTTGTGGCTGTGGCTGTGGTTCTCACCCTCACGGGGGTGGGCCATCCGGGAGTGTCGAGGAGGTGAATCTCATGGCTCAGGGACTTGGAGGGCCAGGTTCCTTTCTTTGCAGTGAGTTCCAGTGTGTATATTTGAGTCACACATCAGCCACGGGACACAGCCAGCCAGTCCAGGGTTATGGGGAAGCCGATTAATACGACCATTTGCTTTTGTTTTGGTGGCATGAATAGCTATAGTCTGCTCATTTAACATGGCTCTTGTATACAGTACCCTTTCATTACCAAGGCTCTTATTTGATCCATGGATGAATCAGGACAAGGTAAATGCGTGGGCAATCTGAGCTGGTTGTGAGACGTCCATGTGAGGACTGGGACTCGGCGAGACCTGGAGCGTGGTGAGTGTGGAACGCCCCTGCAGGGCTAGCATTGACTCGTGTTTTCCCAGCCGTTCCAAGTCCGGGTTCCACCTTCCAGGTCTCAACTGTCATTTGGTGCAGAACTCCCAGGGCTCTGCCGGTACACAGGTTGATTTTCTCTCAGGAGGGGCAAACATGGCTGGTGCTCTCAGGGAGTGGCGCCTGTGTCTGCTGCTATTACCCCTCTCAGCTCTCCCCATTTGAGGGTGGTTGTCAATATTTTACAGCGCCCATTGGAAAGGAAGGGTCCTAAGTGTCCCTGCAGAGAGGAGAGACTGGAAGAGGCCACTCCAGGGCCCCTTCTTGGTTCTAGGTGGTGCTGGTGGTGCTGGCACCTTGGGAAACCGCCCCAGGCTGAGCCTGGGAGTGTGGCCACCATCTTGTGACGCAGAGCCTGAGGTGAGAAGAGGGCAGGTGGCCTTTCCTCAAGAGCAGTGGCTGGTTGAGCTGCGGGTGTTCATGGCTGCCCAGCAAGGGAGCTTCCGGGAGTAATCGTGCCATGACGGACAGACTCCAGTGGGACCTCCAGACACCGGGGCAGGGGCCTGACTGAGGGCAGGACAGGCGGATGGAAGGCTCACATTTGCAGAGGCAGATGCCTTATTTACTGACCTTGAATGTGGCCTGGGCCTAGCATTGTGCCATGCTGTGACTTTATGCTGGCGTCCACTCCAGATCATCAGGCCCCGAGGAGAGCACCTCCAGGCGACTCTTGGGGACCACATCTCACTGCCTTCTTGTCCTCACAAAGTAGGACAAGTGCGATGTGTGTGTGTGTGTGCGCCTGTCTTGGAATTGTCCTGGCCGTCTTCCGAATCGTGGCCTCTGGCTGAGAGGTTCTCGGTCATATCAGAAAGCGCGGGCTCGCTGTGTAGTTCAGAGGCCTATGGTTCTGCGTAACAGGCAGTCTCAGAATCACTCGGAAATTTGTAACCTGGGATGGATTCATTTACATGAAATGAACCAGTTCATTAATGAACCAGTTAAATACAGACTCCTGTGGTGGGCAGGGGGCAGGGGGCAGCACAGTGACTGAACAGATCGACCAGCGCCAAGAACTTCTAGCGAGACCTCAGTTCAAAGGTCCTTTGAACTGAGGAGACTTGATTGGGCTGGGACGGTGAACGGAAGTTCAGGAGCTCCTGCTCTCCAAGCTCGTGGTCAGTCCTGGGGCACAGGGAGCTCCTGCTGGCTTGGGTCATGGTCAATCCTAGGGCTCAGGCAGCTCCTGTTGGCCTGAGTCATGGTCAATCCTGGGGCACAGGGAGCTCCTGCTGGCCTGGGTCATGGTCAATCCTGGGGCTCAGGCAGCTCCTGTTGGCCTGAGTCATGGTCAATCCTGGGGCACAGGGAGCTCCTGCTGGCCAGGCTCATGGTCAGTCCTGGGGTGCAGCGAGCTCCTGCTGGCCAGGCTCATGGTCAGTCCTGGGGCGCAGGGAGCTCCTGCTGGCCTGGGTCATGGTGAGTCCTGGGGAGCAGGGAGCTCCTGCTGGCCTGGGTCATGGTGAGTCCTGGGGCACAGGGAGCTCCTGCTGGCCTGGGTCATGGTGAGTCCTGGGG
>PVHX01026425.1:0-20875 GCA_004024805.1 Geosciurus inauris
AAAAATACACAAGAGAGTAACTACACTAAAAAAAGGGGTGGGGGCAATCAAAGGAGAAACCAAGTCAAAGTAAAAACCAACAATAAACCAAAATGACTGGGACTACAATTCATATTTCAGTAATAACCCTGAATGTGAATGGCCTAAACACACCGATCAAAAGACACAGACTAACAGACTGGATTTTTTAAAAAAAAGACCCAACAATATGCTGCCTTCAAGAGACTCATCTCACAGGAAAAGACATCCACAGATGGAAAGTGAAAGGGTGGGAAAAACATATCACGCACATGCACACCGTAAACAAGCAGAAGTTTCCATCCTCATATCAGATAAAGTGGACTTCAAACCAAAGCTGGTAAAAAGGGATAAAGAAGAACATTTCGTACTTTTTAAGAGAATCATACAGTAACAAGACATAACAATCATAAATATCTATACCCCAAACAATGGGGCTTTTATATATATCAAACAAATCCTTCTCAAATACAAAAATAAAATAGAACACAACACAACAATACTTGGTGACTTTAACACAGCTCTCTCACCACTGGATAGATCTTCCAAAAAAAACTAAATAAATAAACCATACAATGCAATAAAACTATCAATAATTTAGACTTAACAGACATATATAGAGTGTTCCATCCATCAACAAGTGAATACACTTTTTTCTCAGAAGTACATGGATCCTTTTCCAAAATAGATCATATGTTATGTCACAAAGCCAGTCTTACCAAATACAAAAAATAGAGATACTACCCTGCACCCTATCTGACCACAATGGAATAAAATTAGAAATCAATGACAGGTTAAAAAATAGAAACTACACCAACACCTGGAAACTAAATAATATGCTATTGAATGATGCATGGATAACAGAAGACAACATGGAAGAGATACAAAAAATTCTTAGAGGTAAATGAAAACTCCGATGCAACATAATGAAATCTCTGGGACACTATGAAGACGGTGCTAATAGGAAAGTTCATTGCATTAAGCTCATTCATTAAATGAAGTAAAAGTCAACAAATAAATGACTTAACTCTTCACTTCAAAGCCTTAGAAAAGGAACAAACCAAAACCAAAAGAAGTAGAAGACAGGAAATAATTAAAATCAGGGCTGAAATCAATGAAATTGAAACAAAAGAAACAATTAAAAAATTGACAAAACAAAAGCTGATCTTTGGAAAAATTTGAAAAATTGAAAAAACTCTTAACCATCCTAATGAAGAGAAGGAGAGAGAAAACCCAAATTACTAAAATCTGTGATTAAAAAGGAAATATCATGAGAGACACTAAAACTTATACTTCAGTAAGATAGAAAACCCTGAAGACACTGACAAATTTCTAGAGGCATATGACCTACCGAAACTGAACCAAGAAGTCATACACTAATTAAGCAGATCAATTTCAAGCAAGGAAATAGAAGATGCCATCAAGAGCCTGCCAACAAAGAAAAGCCTGGGACAGATGGAGTCTCAGCAGAGTTCTAAAAGACCTTCAAAGAAGAATTAATACCAATGCTCCTCAAAATATGTCATGAAATAGAAGAGGAGGGAACTCTTCCAAACTCATTCTATGAGGCTAGTACTACCCTGATTCCAAAACCAGACAGAGACACATCAAAGAAAGAAAATTTCAGACCAATACCCATGATGAGCATAGATGCAAAAATTCTCAATAAAATTTTGGCAAATCGCATACAAAAACATATCAAAAAATATTGTTCCATGTTCAGGTGGAGTCCATTCCAGGGATGCAAGGTTGGTTCAACACATGGAAATCAATTAATGTAATCCATCACATCAATACACTTAAAGAGTCATATGATTCTATCAATTGATGCAGAGAAAGCATTTGACAAAATACAGCATTCTTTTGTGTTGAAAACAGTAGAAAAACTTGGGATAGTAGGAACATTCCTCAACTTTGTAAAAGCTATATATGCTAAATTCAAGGCCAACATCATCCTAAATGAAGAAAAATTGGAAGCATTCCCTCTAAAAATGGGAACAAGACAAGGATGCCTTCATTCACCACTGCTATTCAACATAGTCCTTGAAACACTAGCTAGAGCAATTAGAGAAAGAAATTAAAGGGATATGAATAGGAAAAGAAGAACTCAAACTATCATTATTTGCAGATGACATGATTCTATATTTAGAGGATCCAAAAAATTCTACCAGAAAACTTCTAGAATTAATAAATGATTTCAGCAAAGTAGCAGGATATAAAATCAACACCCATAAATCAATTGCATTTCTATACATCAGTGATAAACCCTCTGAAAGAGAAATTAGGAAAACAATCCCATTCACAATAGCCTTAAAAAAATACTTGGGAATCAATTTAACAAAAGAGGTGAAAGATCTCTACAATGAAAACTACAAAACACTGAAGAAAGAAATTGAAGAAGACCTTAGAAGGTGGAAAAATCTCCCATGCTCCTGGATAGGCAGAATCAATATTGTCAAAATGGCCATACTACCCAAAGTGTTATATAAATTCAATGTGATTCCAATTAAAATCCCAACATCATGCCTTATAGAAATTGAAAAAGCAATCATGAAATTCATTTGGAAGAATACGAGACCCAGAATAGCCAAAGCAATCCATAGCAAGAAGAGTGAAGTAGGAGGCATCACAATACCAGACCTTAAATTATACTACAAAGGTATAGTAACAAAAACAGCATGGTACTGGCACCAAAATAGACATGTAGACCAATGGTACAGAATAGAAAACACAGAGATGAACCCACTTAAATAGAGTCATCTTATACTACACAAAGAATCCAAACATGTACACTGGAGAAAAGATAACCTCTTCAACAAATGGTTCTGGGAAAACTAGAAATCCATATGCAGCAAAATGAAACTAAACCTCTATCTCTCACCATGCACAAAATTCAACTCAAAGTGAATCAAAGACCTGGGAATCAGACCAGAGACCCAACAACTAATAGAAGAAGAAAAAAATAGGTCCAAATCTTCATCATGTCGGATTAGGAACATACTTCCTTAATAAGACTCCTCTATAGCACAAGAAGCAAAATCAAGAATCAATAAATGTGATGGATTCAAACTAAAAAGCTTCTTCTCAGCAAAAGAAACAATGAAGTGAACAGAGAGCCGACATTCTGGGAACAAATCTTTGCCACACACACATCTGATAGAGCACTAATCTCTAGGATATATAAAGATCTCAAAAAACTTAAAACCAAAAAAACAAACAACTCAATCAATAAATGAGCCAAGAAGCTAAACAGAAACTTCACAGAAGAAGATATACAATCCATCAACAGACATATGAAAAATTGTTCAATATATCTAGCAATTAGAGAAATGCAAATCAAAACTACCCTAAGAGTTCATCTCACACCAGTCAGAATGGCAGTTATCAAGAATACAAAACAACAATAAGTTTTGGCGAGGATGTAGGGGAAAAGGCACACTCATACATTGCTGGTGGGACTGCAAATTGGTACAACCAATCTGGAAAGCCGTATGGAGAGTCCTTAGAAAACTTGGAATGAAACCACCATTTGACCCAGCTATCTTACTCCTTGGTCTATACCCAGAAGACTTAAAAACAGCATGCTATATTGACACAGCCACTTCAATATTTATAGCAGCTGAATTCACAATAGCTAAAACTGTGGAACCAACCTAGATGCCCTTCTATAGATGAACGGATAAAGAAACAGTGGTATATATACACAATGGAATATTACTCAGCAATAAAAGAGAATAAAATTATGGCATTTGCAGGTAAATGGGTGGAGTTGTAGAATATCATGCTGAGTGAAGTAAGCCAATCTCAAGAAACCAAATGCCGAATATTTTCTTTGATAAGTGGATGATGATCCACAATGTGCGGGAGGACATGGGAAGAATGGAGGAACTTTTGTCATAAGGGTGGAAGGGGGGCGGGGGTAGGGGAACAGTAAAAATGGTGGAATATGATGGACATCATAGCCCTAGCTTTATGCATGACCACATGTATGATGTGATTCTACATCACATACAACCAGAGAAATGAAAAGTTGTGCTTTATCTGTGTACAATGAATCAAAATGCACTCTGCTATCATGGAAACCTAAACAGGATAAATAAATGAATTTAAAAAAAAACAAACAAAAGATATTCTTAAGTAAACTAGCAATTTTTTATACTGTAAAAATAAAAATAAATTAAAAATTTTTAAAAAAAGAAATAAAAATAAAAATGATTTAATCTCTTTAAGAGTAGTGAGACTAGTGATGTTTTAACTTGGAGTATCCTTGAAAACCAACAGTCCAAAATTATGGTTGAATACCCACAGCTTGTCCAACATCAGAGGGCAGAATCGAATTAAAGCTCCTCTCCCAGAGAGATGTTGTAATTTGATTTGTCTAATGGTTCCACAGAAGACCCCATTTGCAAAGTCATTTTCATTTGACATTAATTAAAGGTAATGGATAAACATTATGGCTATTTGAGGCCAAAAGAAGTTGGGACAAGCAATAGTTCTAAACCAAAAATAAAACTGGAGAATTGATGACTACATTGGCTTTGATAAGATTTAGCACATAACTAGAATTATAAAAGCTCTGAGCATGTGCAGGGCTGTGTACATATCCATAGTTGCACATATATTCAGCAAAGACCAGAAGAAGCCCTAAGCTCTCATATCTGGTTGATTTTTGAGAGTCTACATAAGCATGAATCTAACACTAATGCAGTGACATTGACTGCCTGATTGAATATTGGTGGCATGCCCTATTACACAAAGAATCCCCTCAGCAAAGAATGAGAGACTTAATTGAGACTGTCCAATCTTTGGTTGACAAAGTAACCAAAAAGAGACTTCAGTGATCACACACAACAAAAAATATAGATTTGAAAGAATTAAAATGAAAAATTCAATATTATTATCATCAACAGCAATAAATCAACCTTATTAATAATCAACATTTTCAAAGATGTCACAATGTACATAAAAAATTCAGTTTTCAACCAAACAATTATGATACAAAGAAAAAAATGTGTAGATCATACAGTGGGAAAAAACAGCAATCAATAAAGCTGTATTAAGTAATCTATATGAATACATAGACAGAGGCTTTTAATCAGTTCTTTTAAATGGATCAATAAAACTAAAGGAATGTATAAGAATGATTTCTCACCAACCAATGTCAACAAAGATATAAATTCTGTAATAGAATAAAACAGAAATTCTGGAATTTAAAATGTATAATAACTGACATGAAAAATTCACCAAAGAAGTTCTATAGCAGAATTGATCAGGGAGAGGAAGGGACTATCTAACATGAGTAAAGATCAGTTGAGATTATCCAGTCTGAAAAACGGAAAAAAAATTACAAAAAATAAACAGAAGTTCAGAGTTCTATGTGCAGCCATCAGGTGTACTTCTCTCCTGAAAAGAGGGTAGAGTAGATATGGTAAGAAATAATTTCTTAATATTATGGCTCAAAATTTCCCAAAACTAATGAAAATCATAAATCTAGATACCTCAAAAGTTCAAAGAAGTCCAAGTAGGGTAAACTCAAAGAGATTAGCACTAAGATACATCATAATCAAACTACTGAAAGTGTAAGATAAAGAACCTTGAAAGACACAAGAGAAAGTGACTTACTACAAAGGGATCCTCAATAGATTGACAGATGATTTTTCATTATAAACCAGGAAGACAGCTGGGCGCGGTGGTGCACGCCTGTAATCCCAGCACTTTGTGAGGCTGATACAGGAGAACCGCAAGTTGAAAGCCAGCCTCAGCAATGGCGAGGTGCTAAGCAATTCAGTGAGACCCTGTCTCTACATAAAGCACAAAATAGGGCTGGGGATGTGGCTCAGGGGTTGAGTACCCCTGAGTTCAATCCCCAGTACCAAAAGAAAAAGAAAAAGAAAAACCATGAAGACTAGAAAGCAGTAGGATGATACATTAAAAGTACTAGAAGAAAAAGACTATCAGCCAAGGATTATATATTCAGAAAAATATCCTTCTAAAGTAAAAAAAAAATCAATATTTTCTTGGATGAATAAAAATTTAATTCATCAAATGACTTTATGGAAATAAAAAGAACTACAAAAAGTGCTATGAAAAATTGGGTGAATAACAAAGTAGATAACCTAGATGAAGTGGACAAATATACAGAAAGGCACAAAATACTAAAATTGACTCAAGAAATAATAGAATATTTTATGCTAGACAAGCACTTTACCACTGAGCTATACCCTCAATCCCAAGAAATAACAGAATATCTTAGTAGATATTCTGTTAAGTAGAGATTTAATAGTAATGAAAAGGTCTGATAAAGAAAAGTTCAGGACCCAGTGACTTCAGAAGTGAATCATACCAAACATTTAAAGAGAAAAAGCACTAATTCTACATAAACACTTCCAAAAATTAGAAAGCAAAATAATTTCCTACCCATTCTATTAGCTTAAGACTAAGATCAGACATGGGCTTTATAAGAAAACTATTGATTAAATCTCCTTATGAATATAGATATAAAAATCCTCAGCAATATATTAGTAATCTGAATCCACATAAAAATAATTATAAGTCAGGAGCAAGCAGGGTTTATCAAAGGAATGCAATGTTGGTAAAGGATAAAAATAATCAGCAATATAATATGCCATGTTAATAGAATAAAGCACATAACTCATATAATGACTTAAATAAATGCAAGAAAATCATTGATAAATTCCAATAACCTTTCATGGTAAAAACCAATCAACAAAGTCAGAAAGGAAGGTGCCAGAATTTGAATCTAGATGTCCCTGAAAGGCCTATGTATTACAGGTTTGGTACTGACTTGGCGTAATTTGAAGGCAGTAAAAACTTTAAGAGATGGGGCCTAGTTGGAGGTCTTCTGGTCACTGAGAACATGCTCTTGAAGAGGATATTGGGAACCCAGCCTCGTTGCCCTCTCCCTTTTTCACCTTCCAGCTATGAGGTGAACAATTTTGCTATACTAAATACTCCCACCGTTATGTGCTGCCCCCGCCCTTTACTTACACATTAGAGGCCTAAAGGCAATAGGTCTACCCAATCATGGATTAAACCTCCAAAACTGTGAGACAAAATAAACCCTTTCTCTTTATAAGTTATTTATCATGGATATTTATTTTAATTTTAAAGGTTAAAATTTTATTTTCTTTTACTTTAGAACCTTAGGTACAGTTAAATAGTGTTTATTTTGGCCGAAAATAAAGGATGTTTCTTCTGTTGACAGAATGTGACCCCCCAAATATAGAGATTTCATAGAGAGTTATCACTTTTTTCTTAATTTTTCTTTTTTAATATTAATTGATTAATTAACTCAAATTAGGTATATATGATTGCAGAATGCATTTTGACTCATTGTACACAAATGTGGCACCACTTTTCATTTCTCTGGCTGTACACGATGTAGCATTGCACCATATGTGCAGTCATTCATGTGCCTAGGGTAATGATGTCCATCTCATTCCACAGTTTTTCCTGCCCCCATACCACTCCACTTTCTTCCCTCCCCTTTGCCCAAAGTTCCTCCATTCTCCCTCCCCCAACGATGGATCAGCATCCACTTATCAGAGAGAATATTCAGTCTTTGTTTTTTTGGATTGGCTTACTTGGGGTAGCATGATATTCTCCAACTCCAACCATTTCACTGCAAATGCCAGAGTTTTATTTTCTTTTAATGCTGACTAATATTCCATTGTGTATATATACCACAGTTTCTTTATTCATTCATCTATCGAAGGGCATCTAGGTTGGTTTCACAGTTTAGCTATTGTAAATTGAGCTTCTATAAACATTGAAGTCCCTGCATTACTGTAGTATGCTGTTTTTAAATCCTTTGTGTATAAACTATGCAAAGACATGGACTTTCAAGGGCTTCTTATAACCCTGCTGGTTGCAGCCCATGTGGCCACTCTCTTGGGCTGGCTTTGCACACTGCTGCCTATAGCTTCTGTCAACAGATGCCCCATGCTCCTGGTATCTCTTCCTTCAAAGGGGATTGAGGGGTGGAGGGGTGGGGGCATGGGGGCAGGAAAGATGGTGGAATGAGATCGACATCATTGCCCTAGCTTCATGTATGACTGCATATATGGTGTGATTCTACATCATGTAAGCTAGAGAAATGAAAATTTGTGCTCCATTTGTCTGTAATGAATCGAAATGCTTTCTACTATCATGTACACCTAAGAAGAATAAATATATTTTAAAAATTTAAAAAACTGTCAAGAAAAAAAGGAAAATGCTGGGACTTGGAATCCAACACAGGACACCATCTCAGTTTATTTTATATAGCCAGGGGATATTCCCCTCTGGTTGAAGATATTCCCTTCTGGTTGCTTGGGATGGCTGGTCTGGAACATGTGTTAGTGGAGAAATGTCCGAGGAGAAAAGCATGATAATATGCAAACACTGACTGCTATGGCAACAGATGGAATAAATAATGTCTTTTTCCCTAGCAAAAACACAATTTTTTGAAATTACATAGTGATGATGGTTGAGTAATCTAGAGAAGATAATAAAGTCTTCTGAAGAGTAAACATTAAAGTGTTAATGATATGAATTATACCTTAATTTAAAATTTAAAATAAATTAAAATGACAGAAATTTCCGAGATCTCCTTCATTTAAAGATTTTTTAATATAAAATGGAAGTTTGCTGGAACACTTTCATCACATCTAATTTGTCAAATATATGACATAATACTTTCTTCAATGTGAATGTCCACTATAGCAAGTTGCATTCATTTTTATGTGTGCATGTGTCTACTTGGTCTACATTTGATGATATCTTTCTGTTTCCAAAGTCATTATCTGATGTGTAGTCACCATCACCAACCATCATCATTGATTAATATTCATTATAAGAATGATGTTTGATGAGTGAAGACACTAGAGGAATGGCCTTAAATTCCTTGATATCACCAAGATTTGTACAACTGTTTCAAGAAAGGATTAAAAAGTGTTAACTGAATTTTTCAATATAGTTCCTAAAAGATTTGCACCTCTAAAAACAAAGTTACTATTTTATAACTTTACTTGGGCCCAACAATTAAATAAAATGAATTCCTGCGATCAAAATGAAACATTAAGAAAGGCCTTGAACTATTGGGGAATACAATGTGGTGTAGTTTTCTTGGACACCTTCTGGGTTGTAACTGAGTGATTAAAAGGTGTCTTTACTCTCATTGTCAAACTGGCCACCTTCACTATTGTTAAATGTACTAAAAAACGCAAACAATAATAACTTTTCTTCTTTTCATTTCAACTAGAGATTATATATTTTACAAAAGAGAGCATTACTAGCCCTATGTATGTGCCTGCCACTCCGATGATTTACATTGTGATGTTCAGTATCTCAAGGGAGCAAGCTTTGGTAGTGGCTTAGTAATTTCACATCAACAAAACAGAAATATTAAGCTGCTGTTGTCCTTTGAATATTGAGAAGACTGACAGTAAATGTCAACAATAAGTACCTCAATTGGCAATGACATTGCTTTTAGTTTTAATATGAGGCATAAATCTGCCAAATAGAGAAACACCCACAGTGCACAATAAGTGAATTTTGACAGAACAAATTGGTTTTCTCTCAGCCATTGATGCTGTCTTATCTAAAAGAAAAGCTACATGGTTGCTCAGAAAAGTATCAGAATGCTTGTTTCTGGCAATCAAATATAGTGTCTAAAATCTTAGGAGCTTGAGACAGGAACACAATAGAAAACGATTACTTTCTTGCTCTGTTCCTGATCAAAGGTGTCTGCTCTATCAACTTTTTTATTGCCATCTAATATCACATCTTTTATTCTTGATTAATATTATCAACAAAGCACAATGAATCTCTTCAGTTTAATATGCACTTTCAAACTTCTGTATGTTGTATTTTAATAAGATATCAAATGGCATGCTGGATATCTAGAAGAGTATCTTGCATATAGTAGGCATTTGGAAGCAGATAGTATCATTGAAAGGGCAGTGAAGTAGATCCTGTTACAAAATGCTTCTATGCCTTTGGACAAGTCACTGTGTCTCTTCATTGAACATTTATTTGTTCCTCGTCTGTACCATGGACCTGATGTTTACTTTATAGGATTGATGTTAAGTGGAAAGTGAGATAATTAATTGGAAAGTTCTTCAAGGAATGTAAGAAATATGACAATAAGTAGTAAGTGCTTTACTTTCAATAAAAACTTTATGAAATAATTGAAATACTTCTAATTTAAAATATATATATGTATATATTAAAATAATTTAAATATAATTATTTGGATATTTTAGATTATTACTTGGAAACAATTTTAGACTTACAGACAAATTTTAAAGACTAGAGCTTTCCTGTATATCCTTCCCTATTCGCCCTAATTTTAATACCTTACTTAACCAGAGCACACTTATAAAAAACAGGACTTTTAATCTGGCACAATACTATTAATTATTCTATAGACCTTATTTGAAATTTGCCAATTTTCTTATTAATGTCTTTCATCTGATACAAGATTCAATTTATGGTCCTAAAGTATATTAGTTGTTCTCTTTTTTAAGTCTCCTCCAATCTTGATGTTCATTTTTCTATTTTTGTTTTTGTCTTTTATAACTTGACACTTTTTTATTCATTTTTGGTACCAGGGATTGAATTCAGGGGCACTTAACCACTGAGCCACATCCTCAGCCCTTCCTGTATTTTATTATTTTATTTAGAGACAGGATGTCACTGAAATGCTTAGGACCTCGCTAAATTGCTGAGGCTGGCTTGCTCTGAAGTTGAAATTCTCCTGCCTTAGCCTCCTGAGCTGCTGGAACTACAGTGCGCATCACCATGCCTGGCATAACATGACACACATGAATAGTATTGGATAGTTATTTCATAAGGAACCATTGTATATGGGTATGCCTGACTTTTTCTCAATGATTAGATTAAGGCTTTTATATTTTTGCTAATAATGCCACCATCAGCCCCCACCACAGGGAAACTGCTTATGGATGTACATCTGCGTACTGCCAGTTAAGTCATACTTTTGTCTTATCTTTCCCTGGAAATGCTTATCTCAAATTTGATTTGGTGCCCGTTTGTTTTCTGCAACCTTAGAATTCAAACAAGCTCAAGACAACTTTGCTCTTCCTCTTCCTCCTCCTCTTCTTTTGACTTTTGCATCATAATATTGGCAGCAATTTTTTTCTGGCTGTATTACCATGTAGAAACTGGAAGCAGACATTTTTTATCCCTATAGTTCATGCTCTCTTCTCTATAAACCCTTGCTTTTCTAAATTTTCATAATTAGGATGAATTTAGTCATTAGTTTTTCTGGCAGTCATTTTATATTAACTCAAGGACCCAGCTATCTCCCTTTCTGCCCTGAGATTTTCTTGGTCTGCCTTTGCTTCCCACAAAGTCTTTCATTGGAACAAAAGTGTGACTGATTATGTGCTTGGATTTAATGATTTACTTCATTTGGTATATAGTTATTTTTGTGTCTTCCCTGTCTTCAAATTATGCTGAGTGTATATATTTTGAATGGATCGATTTTTATTTTCCCATCTTGTTCTTCTATATGGCTGTAAGGGTCATCCTTGACTTAGCACCCAGAAGCTAACTTTGCCTATGCATTTATGTTAATATCTCTTCACACTGAGAAACTCTAACCTGTTAATCTTTCGAAGTTAAGTGTATTTCTCATATAACAGGTTTGTAAGAAGTGTTGTGGGAATAAGAAATATACAAATAGCGTTGAAATTTCTGTCCACACAATCATAGTGTCTCATCTACTGAGAATATTTACAGGTGTCAAGCTCAGTATAAATTTAGAAAGTAGGGTGTTGCTCTCCTATTAAAAGAAGATCATTCATACTATATGCTGAAACTCGGTGTTTGTTCTATTACATTCTCTGCTTACAGAGAAAACTTTTGTCCTGATTCTCCCTAGTGTTATTATGTTCTATGACTCATATTATATTCAATGTTTTAGCTTAAAATTATCCATCACAATTTTCCATGTAGGTATATATGTGCCAATCCTTTATCATAGTTGAGATATTTGTAAATGCTCTGAATGCTTAACACATATTCCTCATTGTGTGTCACCAAATTAAATTGACTAAATAGAAATGTCAATCCTTTATCTTTGAGAAAGTAACAATTCTGTCATTTAGCAAAGATTCTAGAAAAACACAACTCAGCATACTAGTTTAGTTGACACTAAGTAATGGTATGTTTATTGTATATGATTCAGTGGAGTATTTTTAAAAACATGTTATTTCCACTTAATATTGTTACCCAGGGACGTATTTCTTAGTATCAAAAAATTTCATCTGTCAGATTTTATACAATTTGGCATTTGTTTGATGCCACTGCATTAGCAAATGAAGCCCTTCAGCAAAACCCAAGAAACTTGGATTTAAAATATTTTTAGTATCATTACATTAGAAAAAATAGAGTAGTAATTTATTATGGGTTTTTTAAAAAATAATTCTATTTATTTATTTATTTATTTATTTATTTATTGTACTGGGATGGAACTCAGTATAACTTCTTATTCTTCTGGTTGTACATTATGTATATATATATATATAAGTATATCTGTTAGGATGCAAATCAGTTGGGATATAGTATTTATTTAGAATTAACAAGTTATGTTAATGCATACATATGGAGCTATATAATTAAAAGTTAGCAAATATCAGTTCATCTCGATTGAATATAGAGCATTCATAAAAATTGATCATGTACACCCCTCTTGTGCATGTCATGTGTTATGCAAAAAACTAAGAATTTCAGTGGAAAGCTTAATTCAACTTAAATATGTGAAATATATGAAAATTTATAGATTTTCTTTAGTTAATATAGCCATATAATTAATATAGTAATAAAAATTATGTTCATATATGTGATAAATATAGTTAATATTGTCATAAAATTATGTTCATATATGTGATAAAATTTTGAAATATCTGGGATTAATTTTACAAAATAATATGAATTACATAATCTAATATAATTAAAGAGCATAAAATAGTCTTACTAGATTCTTAGAAGGTAAAATTTAACAAGAAAAATGTATCATCCCAAAATCGGTATATACATCAAACATGATTTCCATAATAATACTAATTATTATGTCATATTATCTTGAGGTTAAAAGTAGGATTTCATTAAAAGGATTTCACAGATAATATTAAAGCTATAACCATGCTTTGTCTGGTATTAATATTTAATGTGGCTGTCATCAGAGCAATAAAATTGGGATAACAATAAATAGAAGAATGGAAATATTTGAAAATTCATGTTAATTCAATTTATTAGCAATAGTTTACATCACATCACTTCTCAGAAATATGTGAGTTGATTGATTTTTTTGAAACTTAACTTTTAACAATTGAAGTACAAAATTAATGGAAAATCATATTTATATAAAGTTCACACTTCTTAAGTAAACAGTTCAGCTCATTTTTCTAAACTTAGAGACACATATAATTATACATGGATCAAATTATAGAATTTTAGTAACATCCTGGTTACCACTTACTTGTTCTCTACTAGTTAATACCTGGCTAAAGGCCATCACTATCCTGACTTGTGTATTTACGTTTATCCATATTTTTGCAAGTAGTTATGGATTATTTGTTTTCAATTCTTTGTAAAATTTAATTTCATATATAAGTCTTATTTATTTATTCTACTGCTTACAAACACTTGAATTTAAAGTTTGTGACTATTTTGTCTATTGCCACTGTGAATATTTTTTGTACATATCTTTTGATTACTATACATACATTTTTATTTTTAGTGTATATCTGTGCATAGAATCCTGGGACACAAGGTATGAATGTTAATGAAGTTTCAAATATACTTGGACCAAGCTAAAGAGGTGTGTATATGAATGTCAGTTAGCCAAATACGTGTAAACACCTGGCAATGTCTACCCTTCTTATTTTATAAATTCCTTTGAGTATGTAGTGATACCTCATTATAATTTTAATTGAATTTTCTTGATGTCAAATACAATTATCCACCTTTTAATATCTATATTGGTTTTTGGAACACTCTTTTATGAGGTTTTTATTCACATATTTGCCTATTGTTAAGCCATTTTTTTCAAAAATTTGTTTGAATCTTTTGTAGGCTCTGAGTGAAATATTTTTGTTAAAATTATTAATTTTACTGCTGGGCACAGTGGCACATGCCTGTTACCCTAGCAACTCAGGAGGCTGAGGCAGGAGTACAGCAAGTTCGAGGCCAGCCTCAGCAATTTAGTGAGGCCCTAAGAAGCTCAATGAAACCTTGTCTTAAAACAAACAAAAAATAAATAAAACGAGCTAGGGATGTGGCTCAGTGGTTAAGTGCCTCTGGGTTCAATTCTAGGTATAAAAATAACTATATATATAATGTTATATCTTATCCCATCCACTAGCTTGTCTTTTCAAACTTGCAGTGGTATTATTTGATTTCTCAGTTATTTTCTTTACAATATCTGTTTCCTGTGTTCCTTGTAATCTAGAATTGTGAGAGTATTTTATTTTGTCTTCTTAGGGAAAATTATTGTTTTAAATTTTGCTCATAGTATGTGGTAGAGGTTTCATTATTTTCCAAGTGACCTAGCAGCATTTATTAAAGTGATTTTATATCTAACTCTGCATTAAAGGGGAACTTTTACACAAAGCAGGGGGCTATTGGGTGTAAAATTCAAAGGTGTAGCTCTTTTCATATAGCTCATTGACATTGCTGTTCCATTGCGTTTTGGCTTT
The DNA here is from genome assembly GCA_004024805.1 of Geosciurus inauris. Taxonomy (NCBI): domain Eukaryota; kingdom Metazoa; phylum Chordata; class Mammalia; order Rodentia; family Sciuridae; genus Geosciurus; species Geosciurus inauris. The sequence continues at coordinate 14,745 of PVHX01026425.1, forward strand.
TATCATTATTGTTGAAAATCCAGTTTCACGGTTATTACATTTTATAAAATGTACAGAAAACCTTTTACCCTGTCTTTTTTTTTAAACCAAATTGCATATTTTAGATTTCTTAAAAAGAATAAAAGAAAAAATTTTATTTCTTTCACTGTTTTCCTTTGGTTATGTGCCATTGTGTGTGTGTGTGTGTGTGTGTGTGTGTGTCTACTTTTAAGATCTCCCCTGTCTTTATTTTTCAGCAGTTTATTAACATGTAAAATAGATGTAGTCATTCTTCTTTTGGACAGTTGTTCTTCTTGAATCTGTGGCTTGATATCTTTCATCAGTTCTGGAATATCCTCAGTTAATATTTTTTTTAAATATTTTTTAGTTGCCAATGGATCTTTACTTATTTATATGTGGTGCTGAGAATCAAACCCAGTGCCTCACACATGCAAGGCAAGTGCTCTACCACTGAGCTACAACCCCAGCCCCCTAAGCTAATATTTTTTAAATTTTTAAAATTAATTAATTAATTAATTTTGTTTGAGCTTTATAGTTATATATAATAGTTGGGTCCATCTCACCAAACTCATACATGTATAGAATTCAATTTCAGTTCATTATTCCCTCTTTACCATTCCCATTTTCCTCCTATCCACTCTCCACTACTCTGATATCTTTCCTGTTCTCTACTAGATTTTTCTTTCATTCATCTATTTCTTTAAATATTGTTTGGTCTTATTTCCTCTACTCTTCTTTTCAGATGCCAATCACATATAATAGGCTTTTTCATCATGATCTTTATATCTCTCACTTTACTTTTGAAATATTACATCTGTTTTCATTTTTGTGCTTCACTTTTAATATTTTTTTCACTTATTTCCCAGTTTGTTAATATTTATTCTGCCATATCAATTTAATATAAAACACATCTTTGGAATTTTAAATGGTTTTTGGTTATATTTTTCACTCCTATAATTTCCATGTTTCTTTTTCCAGATATTCTAGGTCTTTGGTAAAATTTTTCATCCTTTCTTCTAATTTTGTAGGCAGATGAATTATAAATGTTTTAATGTCCATAAATAATACCCTAATATATTAATCAAATATGTTTCTTTGATTTTTTGCCTTTTCTTCTTTGATTTCAATGGTCAGGCCTATTTTTTAGCATACCTGGGAATATATTACTGAATACTGATATAAGAAAGTGTAAAGACTTTGGTTAATTTTATCTTCATCTAAGGACATTTAATTTTCTTTTGGCAGGCAGATAGAGTACTAGGAGATTAACCTGATACAGTAGGGAAAGGAACCAGGCTTTAAAATTTCTTCCCTCTAGGTTTCTATACTCCTAGAGTGTATCCCTGTTGTAATTTTAACTAGAAACATTACATTTCACCTGTGCTATTATATTTTGATTTTAATGAATCTGAACTATAATCTCCTTCTCAACACAATGGGACCATTGAAGCTTTTGTTCTAAATTTTATAATACCAGTTACTGCTTTAACATGGTTTGTGGAAGTCTTGCCCTATGTACAGGCATGTTAGTGGTTGGCAAGCATCTTTAAGGGAAATTGCAAGGAAGATTTCAGAATCATTTCTATACATGACACTCTACCTTCACACTGTGGTCTTCTTAGCATCTCTGTATTAAAATTTCTTCATCCAACCCAACAGAATCTGTTGTAAGTTCCCTGCAATTGCTTTCTGCTCTGCATTTATTCCTCATTATAAGAACTGATAAATTCTCTTAAGGAAAAACTCAGACTAATAAAACATTTACCACATAGCTGCCAGAGTGATCTATCTAAAACAGGGGGAAGATCACATTACTCCAGGGAGGGTAGTTTAGGAGGGTAGTTTGCTTAAATTCTTCAAATCACTTTTTTTTGCACCTAGAAAAAAATCCATGTCTTAGAGTGTCATGGCCAGTATCATGGCCTCCAACATCTCTCTCTGCATATTCTTCCACTCTCTCATTTGCTATCTTTTTCACAGACTTATCTGTACCAGAATTTACCCCATTGATTTGTTTGCATGTTTAATGCCTGTCTCTCCAGGAATGAATGTAAATTCCTAGAGGATGGTAAAGTTGTATTGTCTACTAAATTCTCTTATCTTATAGGAAATGTATTAGTTTTTAATAGGTTCTCAAATATCTGTTGACTAATCAAGATGGCACTTCAATTCAGTGGCAAATAGGTGGCTTATTTAACAAAATATCTGAATTGGTTATTTTTGAACAAAACCAATGTTAGAAATATAAATCAGAGACATGCTAAATTAAATTTTAAAAGGTTAAAATAGTACATAAAAACATCATCACAATTTCAAAGAATATAGAATGACTTCAGAATGGTAGTAGAAGAATACCTTTCTTATGTAGACAGAAAACGCATAATCCATAAATGAGAAGATGAACAGGGTTTATTGCATTTTTTTATTAAAAGGAATGTCAAAAGAGATGATAAAGAAGGTCAAAGGGGAAGAGTAGCTTGGGAGAAAACTTTTTCAGTCCATGAGGAGGCAAATTTTTAGTGTCCTCAGAGTATAAAGAAAAGTGCTATAATTGATAAAAAAGCAGACAAATTATTAAATTACTCAACAATTTTCTCCTAAGTGACTACTACATTTAAGGCACTATGCTAGTTTTAAGTAAATGTGGATGTGCATAACACAGGTGATAGGGATGCAGGGGATTTCTGTTTTCATGGAAATCACATCATAATGTTATAGACAAAAATAAACTTTCCTATTTTTTTCAGGAGTAATAATTAACACTTTGTCAAAAATATATTAAAGAAGATTTAGGATGCAATTTGAAGTCAAAATTAAAGCAATTTTCTAAAATTCAGTTGGGCTTTTATTTCATTTTTTGCCTTTATGACTTGCTTGTTGCTGTTCAGGTTGTCCAGAAATACATCTGTATCATCTGGAACAAGTTGAAAAATATTAACAAAAAGATTTGGACTAAGTGTTCATTGTCAGTATGTTGTATTCAAATATATCTTAGAAGAAAATGTTCCAATATTTTCTAGTATTTTTATTAGGTAAGCAACTGCCCTTCTCACTGAAAAATCATAGGGGACATATGTTTAAATTTTAATTACAGGAAAATAATTTCTCTGATAATATCCTTGTGGAAAATAGAGAGGTTTAAGTGATAGTGATCCCAGTAGAACATTTTTTTTCTGACTGCATGCAATTACTCTCTTATTAAATAAATGTAGGGTAACTGAAGCTTAATCCACTTTATTAAGTATCCATTCAAAAATCAACTGGGACCTCATTTTAGATTTTTAACATGTTTGAATGGCTTCTTTTGTTTAGCATGCAAAAGCATGCATTTATGTCATATGTTTTAGTAACATCAGGAGAAAAGCAATAAACAGTAATCTCCAGTGTGGTACAATTGAGAGATTTCTAGAAATTCTGATCAAAAATATCTCTTTCATTGCTCTAAAATAGTGTTTGAAGTTTTTACATGAATCAATTCTGACTCTAAGTTTCTAACTATCCCAGTTGAAATGTTCACTTGCGAATTAAGAATAAAGTTATATTTTGAGATATTAGCAACCATTAACCTTTTAATTTGAAAAAGTTAATTCATCTACCATGTTTCCAATGAATGTAACACAAAATAATAAATTTGATGTCTGCAAGGAAGTCAGAAAATATCTTGGTGGCTCTTGGAAGATGGTTTCCAAGAAAGTCTAGATAACTGAATAGGGATGGTTCTAAGCATCACACAAAGAAGAACTATGAAAATAAATTCAACCCCATTCACAATTATTGTTTACATTACATTTGCATAAAAATGTTAAATATAGTCTTTGTTATTGAAATACCTAGTGGCAAAAATCTCAATTTTTTTGGTGGATAGTGGCCATAATGTTGAAAACACTGATCGTTTATAAATGAGGAGACTTAGTGTCTCATTTTCCTTTAAAGGAAAAAAGGTACAACTGGGAAAGTTGGTACAAAGTGTGCAAACCCAGCATCTGAATAGAGTGAGGTAGGAGGATCTCAAGTTCAAAGCCAACCTCAGCAACTTAGTGAGGCCCTGTTTCAAAATAAAATATAAAAAAAAGGCTAGGGATGTATCTCAGTGGTTAAACACTCCTGGGTTCAATTCCTGGAACCCAAAACAGAAACAAAAAAAAAAAGAAAGAAAGGAAGAGAGAGAGAAAAGAAAGAAGGAAAGAAAGAAAGAAAGAAAGAAGAAAAGAAGGAAAAGAAAAGAAAAGGTGGGTGTGCAATATATTTGGGGAAACTACTAAAGAAAACAAATTCCACAAGTAATTTATGTGGAAGGTAGTCTAAGGAAACTATTTGCATGCTCTAGACAATACCAGAAAAATCAATCATTTGTTAATCCATTTGCAATTAGATCTTTACTGTAAATACTAAATGCTTCCTCTGAATCATGTCCAAATATCAGACAGTCTTTAATGGATGAATTCTTTATCAGCTCTTTGTATTCCAAGTGGAAAGACAAAGGGCAAACTAACTTTTTACATTCCTTTGTTCTGTCATTACATTAGTCTTTTTGGGCTTCCAATAACAAAAGACTATATATTCAGTGGTTTAAACAATAAATATTAACTTTCTCATAGTTATGGAGCCCAGGAAGTTCAAGATCGGGGTATTGCCTTATTCAGTTTCTTGTGAAGGCTCTTGCCCTGAATTGCAGACAACTGACTTCTTTCTGTGTCTTCATATGACAGAGAGAAAGCTCTGATGTCCCTTTCTCTTCACATAAGGACAGTAGCCCATTAGGATGAAGGCTCTACTCTTATGACCTCATTTTGCCCTCATCAATAATTCACAGGTACCCTCTCAAAATATAGTTACATTGGGGCTTAAGGCTTCAATGAATTTTGGGGGAGAACACACATATTCAATTCATAACAGTCTCCAAGTAGCAATGTTTTCCTTTTTCTTCTTACTTCAAAACCTGTCTCAAACGCAAAACCCATCTAAATCTCAGAATTGCTCAACAGTCAAAGAGCCAGGAGATAACATGAAGAAAAAGATGGGAATGATAGATATAAGATAATTTGCTCCTTACCTTGGCAGGTTCAAGGTCAAGTTTCATCTTGGTAAAACATGAGTGAGTGAATGGGCATCAATTTCCTTTTCTTTCCATCTCTCTTTAAAACAGAATGCAAAATATATTTCTTAGCAACACAACTTTTCTAATAAACTTCCTTAGGTTGGACAATAAGGTCAATTCATTACGCAGTGTTATTACCTATATAACCAAGTGAAAAATGATTAGGTGAGATGGAAACTGATAGAATATCCCCCACTGCCAAAATATTTTAGTGAAGGAATAGGCACTTGTCTGTCCAGCAGTTGCTGTTCAGAAAAGAGCACTGATAATATGCTGGCAATAGTGAGTTTTGCTGTCACTAGCAGCAGGCTTCTAGGAAAGAAGCTGATTTAAAGAAAATCATTCCCAATTACACACAGTGAAGTGCTTTTCAGAGCAGCACACAGGGATTTAGCGTGTGACTCATATTAATATTAATGGGCTTCATGCAGCAAAATCCCTATGCAATGTTTTGTAAAAGTACCCTAGGGAGTTTACAAAGAGGCACAATTTTGCCTTATGTACATGGTTTGACTACAAATCTTCATGGTTATTAGAGTGATTTGTAAAAGGGAAACACTGTTTTAGCATTCTAGTATTTCATCTTCACTACATAAAATGATATGCCTTCTGTCAATGGTGGCTTGAGTGGGGATTATGAGATGGCAGAAGTTCATATTTCCAAAAAATGAAGGATATAGATTTTGGGCTTTAGGTGCTATATTTCCTGATGTGAGAGAAATACAAATTAAGGCTTTTCATTACTTTCTGGTAAGTTAAGTGCAAAACTTCCAGCTGCAACACTTAGGTAAGAATAACTTAATCAAATTATTGTTGCCTATACTCTGGGTCAAATATTTTCAACAAAAGAGCATGAATAAAAATTCTACCAACTATACTGACAAATGTGGGTGAATTTGGAAACTAAATCATAGGTTTCATTAAACTCACAATTTCCAACTGAGTATTCTAATATTGTGCTTAAGAAGCATTTTTAGCAATTCACTGGGTCATGTATGGAAAAATGAGCTCCAGAAGAGGTGTTCAGTTGAAC
>PVHX01026426.1:0-20879 GCA_004024805.1 Geosciurus inauris
GAAGGACATCTGGGTTGCTTCCACAGTTTTGCAATTGTGAATTGTGCTGCTATAAACATTGAAGTGGCTGCTTTACTGTACTGTGCTGTTTTTAAGTCTTTAGGGTATAGGCCAAGGAGTGGGATAGCTGGGTCAAATGGTGGTTCCATTTCAAGTTTTTTAAGCAGTCTCCATACTGCTTTCCAGATTGGTTGCACCAGTTTGCAATCCCACCAGCAATGTTTAAGTGTACCTTTTTCTCCACATCCTCATCAGCACTTGTTGTTGCTGGTATTTTGGATAGCTGCCATTCTGACTGGGGTGAGATGAAATCTGAGGGTAGTTTTGATTTGCATTTCTCTAATGGCTAGGGATGTTGAACATTTCTTCATATATATGTTTATTGATTGTATATCTTCTTCTGAGAGGTTTCTATTCAGCTCCTTAGCCCATTTATTGATTGGATTTTTTGTATTTTTGGTGTTAAGTTTTTTGAGTTCTTTATATATCCTGGAGATCAGTCCTCTATCTGATGTGCTTGTGGCAAAAATTTGCTCCCAGAATGTAGGCTCTCTGTTCACCTCACTGATAGTTTCTCTTGCTGAGAAGAAGCTTTTTAGTTTAAGTCAATCCCATTTATTGATTCTTTATTTATTTCTTGTGCTATAGGTGTCTTGTTAAGGAATTCGGGGCCTAATTCCACATCATGAAGATTTGGACCTACTTTCTCCTCAATTAGATGCAGGGTCTCTGGTCTAATTCCTAGGTCCTTGATCCACTTTGAGTTGAGTTTTGTGCATGGTGAGAGATAGGGTTTTAGTTTCATTTTACTGCAAATGGATTTCCAGTTTTCTCAGCACCATTTGTTGAAAAGGCTATCTTTTCTCCAATGTATGTTTTTGGCACCTTTGTCTAGTATGAGATAGCTGTATTTATGTGCATTACTCTCTGTGTCTTCTATTCTGTACCATTGGTCTACATGTCTATTTTGGTGCCAGCACCATGCCGTTTTTGTTACTATTGCTTTGTAGTAAAGTTTGAGGTCTAGTAATGTGATGCCTCCTGCTTCACTCTTCTTGCTCAGGATAGCTTTGGCTATTCTGGGTCTCTTATTTTTCCAAATGAATTTCATGATTGCCTTTTCTATTTCTATAAGAAAAGACTTTGGGTTTTTAATTGGGATTGCATTGAATCTGTATCTGCCAATCTGTGTCTTTTAATTGTTGAGTTTAGGCCATTGATATTCAATGTTATTATGGAGATTTGGTCTGTATTTCCAGACATTTTGGTTTATTCTTTGGTTTTTAACTTGACTAGATTTCTCCTTTGGCCATTAATGTAGCTCCTCCCTCTGCAGGTTTTCATTATTGTTTTTGTTTTCCTCCTCATGGAATATTTTACCAAGAATGTTCTGTAGTGCTGGCTTTCTTGCTGTGAATTCTTTTAATTTTTGTTTATCTTGGAAGGTTTTTATTTCATCTTCAAATCTAAAACTTAATTTTGCTGGATATAAGATTCTTGGTTGGCATCCGCTGTCTTTTAGCACTTGGTATATGCTTTTCCATGATCTTCTTGCTCTCAGGGTCTGGGTTGAGAAGTCTGCAGTGATCCTAATTGGCTTCCCCCTATATGTAATTTGATTCCTTTCTCTTGTGGCTTTTAAGATTCTCTCCTTATTCTGAATGTGAGGCATTTTCATTATGATGTGCCTTGGTGTAGGTCTGTTGTGATTTTGAACATTTGGTGTCCTGTAAGCCTCTTGAATTTGATTATCCAATTCATCCTTCATATTTGGAAAGTTTTCTGATATTATTTCATTGAATAGGTTGTTCATTCCTTTGGTTTGGAGTTCTATGCCTTCTTCTATCCCAATAATCCTCAAGTTTGGTCTTTTAATGTTGTCCCAAAGCTCTTGGATATTCTGTTCATGGTTTCTTACCATCTTCACTGTGTGGTCAACTCTATTCTCAAGGTTAAATATTTTGTCTTCAGTATCTGAGGTTCTGTCTTCCAAGTGGTCTAATCTGTTGGTGATGCTTTCTATTGAGTTTTTGATTTGTTTCATTGTTTCTTTCATTTCAAGGATTTCTGTTTGGTTCCTTTTCAGAATCTCTATTTCCTTATTGAAGTGATCTTCTACTTCCAGTATTTGCCTATGTATCTCTTTATTGAAGTGATCTTTTACTTCCTGTATTTGTTTTTGTATCTCTTTATTGAAATGATCTTTTGCTGACTGGGCTTGCTCTCTTATATCATTCTTTAAGTCACCGACCATTTTAATTATGTACATCCTGAATTCCTGTTCTGTCATTCCTCCTAGTGTACAGACCATGGATTCTAATAGTGTAGTATCTTGGTTTGTTTGAGTCACTTTCTTCTCTTGCTTTCTCATGATGTTTGTGTCTCTCTCCTTCTAGCTCTGCTGATCCAAGTTGTTACAGTTTTTATTCCTATATGGGTAAAGTTTCCCTGCAGGGTTTCGTTACCTCTCCTTTAAAGGGGAGATCAATATTGATTGATCTCAATACAAGCAATATATAATTTCAAACCAAGTAGCTCCTAACAGCTCCCAAATACATTTACAGTTTATTCATGATATACAACAATTATGTGTTTCTTTACAATCTATTATGTAACCAATAAATTTGCACAAGGGTCTATACTATTTTTCAGTGGGCTAGGGAAACTTGAGGGTGGGGTGTAGGACAGAATGTTGTGTTAGAAGGAAGTGAGGATATGTTTATTAAATCTTAGAGAGCATAAGAAAGGAGTCCAAGAGGAGTTGGCTGTTACTAGAGAGAGCAACATAGAGTTGGGGAAGACCAGTATGGAGGAAGAAAAGAATATGGTGAGGAGAGATGATAGCAACACAGATAAAACATATGCACTTGGAATTTATAAGAGTATATAATACCACTCTAGTATACAGTTCCAAAATCCCAACCTACCATATCCCGCTGTATAGCAGATATTTGATGTCACAACTGTTGGGGATCAGAGGGTAGGAGAAGAGCGAGAGAGAAAAGAGGGAAGGAAAAAGAAAGAAGGGAAAGAAGAAGAGAGCAGAGAGATAAAACAAAAAAGATTAAGCAATAGAACTATTAGAAGAAAAAGATAAAGGATAGAATTAAAACTAAGCATAAAAAAATGTAAAAAGTCTCAGTGTAAATAAACAGGTATGGTTCCTTTCACCTCCAGTAGGTGGTGTTGTCCGTTGTTTGCTGGACTTTCCCCGCTGGTGTCCTGGGTGCTGGTCCCATAGCAGGGTGAAACTCTGAGCCTCTGGTGGAGTCGCTGTTTCACCGTGGGCTGCGCTGTGGCCAAAGTTTGCTCCCAGGTGTTCATCTGCGCCCCCTGGTGTGTAGGAAGTTCTGCTGAGTTAGAAGGTGGTCCACAAAGAACAATAGCTGGGGGTTTGCTCAGGAGACGGTCCATGCACAGTAGCAACTGCTAGGGGTCTCGTGCAGCTGGGTGGGCGCTGGGGCCAGGCATCCTGTGTGGAAGCAGGCCTGGCATACCCGGGGCAAACTCCAGGCTGCAGCCCTGGGCCAGAGCCCCCAGCACAACTGCCCTCTGCTGGTGGGTGCCGAAGTCACGCTACCTGCAGCTTCCCTTGTCTCCCAGTGGTCCTGCGCACACACATGTGAGCGAAACTCCTGCAGGTGATGGTGAGCCGCTGAATGCTGCCAAGAAGCTGGTTGGAAAACGGCACCTCCGCTACTTCCAGCCTTTGGCCCAGAGGGCCTGCGCCCATTGGGTTATTTTCAAATCAGGATTGTGTACCTATCAACTGAAATGTTTATCATTTCTTCATGTAAAAACTTTCAAAAGTCTTTCTTGCAGCAATTTTGAAATGTGCACTGCATTATCATTATCTACTATCACCGTACTGGACAGTAGCATATCAGAGCTTCTCACCCCTGTCTAAATATAACTTGGTGCACATTGATAGCGGTTATATTCTCAACTTTCATGAGACCAATTTTATATAGTTTTTTACTCTTCTTAATTTTCCTTTTTTTCTTTTTAATTTTTTACTCTTTTTATTTTATACCCACTTTTATATTGATCACTATTATATACTCAACTTTCATGAGATCAACTTCATGAGATCAATGTAATCTAATTTTTTAGATTACATTATGAGTGAGATTATGCATACTTGTCTTTCTGTGCCTGGCTTATTTCACTCAACATAAAGAGATACAGTTCTACCCATATTTTCACAAATGACAAAGATTTATTCTTTTTTACTGTACTTTTAATGTTTTAATAGTATTCCAATGTATGTGTGTAAATTTTCCTTAAATATTTAACCATTTAACTATTATTTAACTATTTCCTTAACTATTTAAATTTTTCTTAACAATTTAAACACGTTACATGTTTATATTTCTTGGTTATTTTGAGCATTGCTCCAATAAACATATAAACTTCATGTCTCTCTTTAACTTATTGATGTCATTGCCCTGGAATAAACACCAAGTTGTTGGATTGTTGGATGCTATGTCAAATCCATTTTTAATTTAGAGAAGAAGTGCCCATAGTGTTTGCCAAAATAGCTAAACCAACATACGATCCCACATCCTGTATGAAATTGTTACTTTTTCTCCACATTCTTGCCAGAACTTATCTTTTATCTCTTTTTATAATAACCGTTTTTATGAGAGACAGGTAATATCTCATCATGGATTTGATTTACATTTCCCTGATGATTAGTGATGTTGAGTATTTTTTCATATACCAGTTGGACACTTGTTTGTGCTCTCCTGAAAAATGTCTATTTAATGTATTGCTCATTTTCCAACAGATTTCGTTTTCTGTTGTTTTTGCATAATTTGAGTTCCTTAAATATTTTATGTATTTACCACTTTTCAGATACATGGTTTGCAAATATTCTTTCCCTTTATTTTGGTTTTTCCTTCACTTTGTCTATTGATTCCTTTTTCTGTGCAAAAGTTTTTAAATTGATTTAATACTATTTCTCTGAAGGTAATATGGTGAATGAATTGGCATTTCTGTGGTAATTAGATTTCTTGAGATTATTCTTCTACTTCCATCTTGCTTTGTCTCCATATACCACATTTTCTTTATCTATTCATATGTTGTCAGACACTTTGGTTTTTTCCATATTTCTTTTATTTTGAATAATACTGCAATGAACATAGAAGTGCAGATATCACTTAGATATGTCAATTTCAATTTTTTTGAGAAATATTCATATATGGCATTTCTGGGAATCATATGATAGCTCTATTTTTTAATTTTGTGAGGAAATGTCATGAGCTTGCAACATCATGATGTCCTTTTATCACCAACCTACTGGCCCACTCTGCAGATTTTAAAATTATTGCCTTCCACTACCATATGAACCAATTTCTCAAAAAAAGCAAACAAAATCTTTTCATGTGTGTGCATACAACTACACACAATACATACATACATACATCTATACACATACATTCATTCACTTTATTGATTCTGTTTCTCTGGAGGACACTAGGAAAGCAGATATACTGGGTGGAGAGCATATGATTATTACTCAATATCAGCAAAGCTTTCATGGTAATGTAACTGGTTTTATTTTAAGGGGTTTTTGAAAGATCCAGATCTTTAGACTAAAACTAAAGGCTGGTAGTATTTATTTACCTTAGTAGGAGAAAGACAGTAAAAACTGCTAGATCAGTACAAAATTTTTAAGTTGTTGATTGATTCCTCAGAGAGCAAAATTTAAAGCAGAGTTGTTCACAAAATTAGTGTGGGGACTTTTCAATTTGTGCAGTATTTTAGTTGGGTTAAATGAATAATTTCTGGAGATCTGCTGTATCATGCAGTCGCTAAAATTAACAGTATGGTATTGTACACTTCAAGATTTAACACAGTGTACCTCATGTTGAGTTCCTAGCGCACGCACTAACACACACACACACACACACCACAGAAAGCAAATGTGATGCATAATTAAGATTCGGTAAGATTAGGGTTATAGTTAGTAATGCACCAATAAAAATATGAAAAAAAAAGTTTCAGTAGGATTGTTTTGGTTTTGAGTACTAAATTATTGAGGAATAGATTGAAGAAAAATAATCGATGCTAGTTTCACTAGAGTTAATGCTACAAACCAATAGAACACACTTCATTTACTTATAAATGTATTGAGATTAAAAAATAGAAATATTTAATGTGTTTAACTTGAATTTAGACAAATGCAAACACCCATGATACTATCACTACAATCAAGGTAATAGAACACCACTCAAAAATTTTTTGATCTTTTTTTTTTGGTACCAGAGATTGAACTCAGGGGTACTCGACCACTGAGCCACATCCTCAGCCCTATTTTGCATTTTATGCAGAAACAGGGTCTCACTGAGTTGCTTAGCACCTCGACATTGCTGAGGCTGGCTTTGAACTGGCGATTCTCCTGCCAGCCTCCCAAAGTGCTGGGATTACAGGCGTGCGCCACCGTGCCCAGCTTTGTGATCTTTTTTATATGTCCCTATTATGTGTCTGTGTGTGTGTTAGTACAGAATAAATTTTAAAAAGTATTCTTACTCCTTGTATCTCTGTATACAGATTTCTGTAAACTGTACCTATGAAATTTTAAACCCAAGGAAATCCTGTTTATCTTGCATGTGTTGATTAACCATTCAACCTCTATGCACTTCAAGATGTCATCACATCAATGTCAGCTCCTCTAATGCTAACTGATGTCTCCTCAGGAGCACAGTCAGGGAGGTTGTCCTTTGATCTGGCAATGGCTTCCAGAAAATTGGAAAACCATAATAAATCATTTTTTTAATTGAACCACATCAACTGGAAGCAAAAATTGCAATGATACAATTATAACACAGAGGATAGTTGTACTCTGCATGCTGTGAATGTGAACTTTGGAATTGGATTTACAGCAGTTAGTGGCTCTAAGTTGACTTGATTTGAGTTAAAACATATGCTTGAGTTAAAGCAGCCCATTATTCTGCTTCGTCTTGCACTGTCATATAAAAGCTGAATCTTTCCCTTCAGGGAAGTACAGAAAACAAACTAGAACAGAAGAACAAGAATGAATTTATAACAAGTAAAACATGTTACTAGTCCAAGGAAGCAAAAACTCTGTTCTAATTATTTTTTATAATTACAGAAAACTGTAGTGTGGGGAGCTAGCTCTATGCTACACCCTTAAGACTAGCCATTGTGTGTAAATGGGGAAGGCACAAAGGAAGGAGGAACTATATGATTGGTTTACTGTTGGTTCTGAGAACGTGCAGATCGTGGACAGAATTCAGGGGGCTTACGTGCTTTGCCACATGGACAGCTGTTGCCTACGTGCACTGTCTTATTGGCCTAATGGCCCTGTAAGTTGAATGCTTGTTCCGCAAATAAACTGGTACCTGCTCTGACTGGACTCCCTAGCTTGTCTGATTGTCCTGCGGTGGCAGAGGGATGGGAACAGGCAGCTAGTCGGCTCCAACTCTTCCCAACTTCCATGGCTATGTGAATGTGGGGGTGCCCCTTCGACCCGCTGGCTCAGGACAGACTGCAACCCCCGCACTGTAGGAAAAAAATAAAACCAAGGTTAGGTAAGCATCCAGGACTCTTTAATTGCACTATGCTCAAATCAAAGACCTCAGTGCAGCATATTACAGAAACCAAAAATTATCTCTCCTAAGAAGAATGTTGGCTTTAGCTTTTAAGTTTTCTACATTTTTTAAATGCATCTATTTGCAGTTTTTTACAAAATCATAACTTTTAAATATCTGATTAACATATCTTAAAAAAATTAAGTGGTATACAAATCTATAACCAATTTACTACAATATAAATGGACATTTAATTCAGTATTTTTTTTTGTGAATGGCTTACAGTTAAAATAATTCCATGTCAACTAATAAACTGAAAGTAGTATTTGAAACACTATATTGTTTTACCTTTTTCTATTGGTGATGGGTCTTTTATTAAGAAATGACTTTTTACATGGATATAAACTCCCAGGGAACTAAAGAACCACATCATAATAAAATTCTTAACAAAATAACTGTATCTGAAGTAAAAAAAGGAACAGTCAGCATTAACAATAAAAGTAGGTCAATCCTTTGCATAAATTTGATAGAACACTACATTATAATTTTATACTAATGAATAATTGTGGATTATCTTGAAACAGTTCAGATAAAAATAATGAGTATGGCTCAGAGGTAGTGTGCCTTAGCTTAGCATACACAAACAAGTCCCTGGTTCTGTGTTCACAATGCACACACATACATACACATATAACAGCCATTTTTCCATGAATGTAACACATAATCATAGAACTTATAAAGCAGATCCAAATATTAAAAGGCATCTCTAGTTTTGTTATTGTTTATAGAGTACACAGACAAACTTATTATATTCCAAGCTCACATTTACCCCTGTTTCACCTGACAGATATAATAACTTCTAGTATTTTATTTGAAAAGGCTGGAATTTATATACACACATGGTGATCAAACCCCTGAGGCTGACACCAGAGGATTCCAGGAGAACACTGACATTTAATGCTGCCTTGGAATTTTTCCCCAGCAGAAATAGTATTTAAGTGGGTCATGGCCCAAAGGTATTGAACTTCTTCCCTTGCTGACAGCTATTTACCAGAGCACAGTCAAGTAAAGGAAGAAGAGGATTAAGAAGCTCCAATTGATCAGAAAATAGCATTCAAAGTTGAAACCTCTCTCTACTCCCAGAACTCAGCTTTTGAAAATCTTTTAGCAAAACCATTGTCAAGGATGGTATAATCACAGAATGAAATAAGAAGATTTAAAATTCTTAAACAGACAAAAATGCATTGCAATTCGAAGTTTTCAAGGCTCATAGGAAATAGCCACGTGAAACTGAATCACAGAGAATTGTCATTGATCCTTTCAACCTGTGACAAAAGATTTCAGAAAAAAATAGTTCTTTTCATTATGCAACCTCAGAATATGTATGTTACAAAAAGAGGTAAAATAAGGGAATGTGCATTCTATCTAATTTCAAGTGATGATTCCCACAAGCAATAAAAATATGAAGCTAAGATTATTTTAATTAACCTGAAAACTAAAGCACATTGTATATAAGAGAATGCAAAAATATGTGTATTGAATGAACTATATTCTATGGCCATTCATTCATTTGGACTTTTCAATCAATTGCTTCTTCAAGTTTAAAATGAGACTTTTTATATTCAAGTGATGGGAACATGAGGAGTAGAGGAAAAATAAGGCTCCATTTTATAAATGATATGTATTTTCTACTTTCTAATTGAAAAGCTATTCCTCTTCTATGGATTTGTATTTTTGCACGTTTTTGTTTGTTTTTGAGAAGATTGTTGAGTTTACTGAATTGCCTCAGGGAGCAGAATTTTCCCATTAAATTGCACATGAAATGAGCTGAGAGTGTTTCAAGGGTACTATGAGGGGCTCAAAGTTTCTCACTGTTAAGATATGCACCTTTTTGAAAGACTTTAAAATTTTTAAAGAAATGACAATAGCAGGAAGTGATAGGTGTTGAGTGTTAAGAGTGCTGGAGTGGCTTCTAAACATTTTACACTACTTTATTCAATTAAAAATACAAACACCTCATTTTAAAAAGGAAGAAATTGTCCCAAATAAAAGTTTAATAATTTGACCATAATCACATACTCAGGAAATGACAATGTCAGATATTAAACTCAAGGATGTTAAGTCTTGATTTACACGGTGAAGAACAGAACAGGAAGACACCTTCTCTCCCATACGTCAGTTGTGGAGAGCAGTGACTGAGATTGGGTGTCTCTGATGACCTCATGGCTGTGGTGTGCCTGGTGCCTGGGAATATTTCTGTGCCAGGGCACAAGATGCCTAGCTGCTATAGTAACACCCTGCCTGAGGAGGCTCTGTGCAAGAGTCTTATCAGCTTCGACCTTGATCTCAGGCACATAGCTCCAGGGATAGAGGAATTCTCATGCTAGACAACTGCAGTGTTTCACCAGCTCTGCTACTCCTGATCCTGTCTGCTTATCAGTAACTTTAAACAATGGACCTCCTTGAGTGCTACATAAAGCTCTTAACGTTGCACATTGCAACTGTGGAAGAGCTGCATAGATGTTTCTAGTTCTGTAAAATTTCTGAGTACAAAGAATAGTCTTTAACCTGATAATGAGACATATATAAATAAAGATTACTCATGTAACTATTTAGATCTGCTTCTACATCAGAGAGCAGCACTTCACCCAATCCCAGGTTTATCTTTATATCTGCATGTGTGAGTTTTTACTTTTTAATCCCCCATTTGCTCTTTGCTGCTACCACGACTTTCGCTGTGCAGAACACAGCAGTTGGTAGGACAGAGGGTAGTCAGAGGACACCTGTACATATACTGTCTTGATAAGGACCACATCTCTGGGCCACTCCCTACCTCTAAAATGGATTAACAACCGCATCTCATAAAATCACTATATGCATTAAGTAGCAATTACTGTGTGGAAGGTTGTTTTGTGAAATATTAAATTTGTACTTTATGTAAAAATTGTTTTATATAAAAATATATTTTCAAAACTTCCTGGAATAAAGACATTATCCATTTAAGAAATACTAATATCCTGTCTTTTTTTTTCCCACATGAAAGAAAAAAAAATTGTGTTCGTTGGATTTTCACTGCTGTGACCAAAATACTCAACAAGACCAATTTAGAGGAGGAAAAGTTTATTGGGGTTCATAGTTTTAGAGTTCTTGGTCTGCAGACTCCGTTGCTGTGGGCTCAAGGTGAGGCAAAACATTACAGAGTGAAAAGCTCAGCAAGTAAAACTGCTTAGCTCATGGCAGATATGGAAGCAGAGAAAGCGATAGAGAGGTAGAGACCAAAGGAAAGACTCACACTTTTAGGGCATGTCCCCATGACCCACCTCCTCCAGGCATGCTCCACCTGCCAATAATACAACCCCAACAGTCCATTCAAACTAGGGTGGACTGACTAGGTTATAGCTTTCACAGTTCATTTAATCTCTGAATATTCCTGCAAAAACACAGGCGCTTTGGGTGAACACCTCATATTAACAAGCAATAACTCTTCTCAGGTGCAGCCTTTAAGGTAGAAAAGAAAATTCTGTATTTTGATTAGTAAAATATTTGTTTCTCATTCATAACTGGATTCATATAACTCCTTAATCATGAAGAGCATAATTATCAGATTTGCTTTGAAAGCTAGTTTTCTGTATCAAAAAAGGATAAGAATGGATAGACTATATCTTAAAATATCAGGAAACTTTAAAATCATTGAAACAAATGGTTTCTCTGTTTTGATATATGCTAGTTGATTATTATTACTTGGCTCAGTAGCATCAAAACAGTTTAAAAAGCTCAACAAAACAAGGGTCTTTAAAATTTATAAATGAAAATGAGGATACAAATGTGAATATGATGGTTTCTGAGATATGAATTTTAGAAATGGACCTCAGTATAATATGGTATTTAAAATTACATAAGTGTATGATAAGATTTCACTATTGTTATTTAAAGTTATATAACATTAATTGAAGTTTGATCATAGTCTATCCTCACAATTTTGATATATTTTTTTCAAAATCTAACCAAGTAAAAGAACCCAAACTTGCTGATTCTTCAAAATGAGGTATGTGTCTTCATGGTGTTTTTCATCTTTTAATCAGAACAGGTGATGAAAGTGAAAATATTTCTACTTAGAACTGGTGGGAATGTGATGCCCATATTCCAGAGCTCTTGAGTATTACATAAATTAGGCTAAAAAATCATGAAATCTGGCCCTAGAATCAGCATTTGTAGTCACTCACTTTTAGCATTTTTTTATAAGATCAATTAAATACAATGTCATAATCTGTTTTTTGATGCATAAGCCTATATCTCAATGTATGCTCAGGGAACAATCAATGTTTTCTCAGGGAACAAGATTTATATGGATTCTGTTTCATGTTTCTTGGATCACTCAGGGCCAATTAAATCAGAATCCATGGTGAGTCCACAAATGTACATTCTTTAAGAAAACCTAAATAATAAAAAAACTTCCAGATGATTTACAAACACTTGAACTTTTAAAATCACTATATGCTTTTCAAATATGATTATGTCTGTGTTCTCAGTTTTTGAAACATACATACATACCAAACACATTCAGTAACAATTCAAGTGACATAAAGTATATAAACAATACTGTCTAGATGAAAAATTTTCTCAATAATTAGTAACAAATAAAAGCAAAAATAATATTTCCAGTAGGCACTCTATGAATATATGTTAAATTCAACCAAGCTGCCCAGTTCTTCCCTCTCTCACTTTGCTTTACCTGCTGTACCACAGTGATCATCACTTTGGCACAGGACCCCAGGATTTATGAAATGCAGGTGTGAAAGTCTTTGGTGTTTTTAAAAATAGATTTAACTCCTTTGGGAAAAAATACAGTGAGGGCTTATATCAAAAGCACTATACCACATTTTAAGAATTACACATAAAGAGAGGAAATTCTCTCTCTCGTGCTCTCTCTCTCTCTCTCTCTCTCTCCTCTCTCTCTCTCTCTCTCTCTGGAATATTACACTCTACCACAAATCCATACCCTGAATTCCTTCTCCTTTTTAAAGAAAAAAAACTACAATTTTAACTGTTGACTTTCTCAAGGAACAGTGTCTCTCATCTTTTTAATTTTGCCAATAATTCTCAAATTGTATCAAAATACAAAACTGAAAATTTCAATACGAAAGTGTCCAAATTTCACATTGCTATAGGTGGTATCTCCTCCTTGACAAAGGATGATGTACTTTCTCAGCATTTTATATTATGCTTTATTTATATACATGCTGAGTTTACTATGTTTTGTTGAAATAATCATTAGGGAAGTCCACATATCTAAACTTATCTACAGTGTGCTTTAAAAGTAATTTAGGGATGGGGACTGGGGGTTGTGAATGCTGAGGCAGGAGAATTGTAAATTCAAAGCCAGTCTCAGTAATTTAATGAAGCCCTAAGCCACTCAGCAAGACTCTTTTTCTAAATAAAATATTCAAATAGGCTGAGGATATGGCTCAATGGTTAAACATCACTGGGTTCAATCCTCTGTTTAAAAAAAATATGTAATTTGGTTAATTGTTAGACATTGTGAGAGAACAAGGAAGGCCTTCTAGTAGGAGGGCCAACCATGGACAAACAATTTCTCCAGATAGTGGGTTTGAAGATCAGAGATAATTTTGTTGTGCCCAGATGGTATCTACTGATGGTTTCTTCCGATTAGGACAGACCACAGACTGGACATAAAAGCATTTCTCTAATGGAGTATGAACTTAAAATAGTTTTTTTCTTTATTGTTCTTTTTAGATATACATAACAGTGGAATTCATTTTAATATAATTGTACAAGCTTGGAATATATCTTATTCTAGTTAGGACCTCATTCTTATGGATGTACATGATGGTGAGATTCACTATGTTGTATTCATATAAGTACATGGAAATTATTTTGGATTCATTCCACTGTCTGTCCTTTATCTCCCCTCTCTTCCCTTCCTTCCCCTTTGTCTAATGTGTAGGTTCTTTACACCAGATGTTTCTCTTCTGATACTTTGTTAACCTGCCATCTATTGGTGTCTACTTTCTGTTAACTGTTATGTAAATGTTCTAACCTTCAGTTGTAGAATACAATATTGAAAAGCACCCCCTCTTATTGAGATTGGGGTGATCATAAGAATAGAAATTAACATTCTGGAGAAATTAACCAGGAGAGAAAGATTCTCAGGACATGTTGAGATGCTTTCTCCATGTCCAACATAATCCTCCAAGTTAATTTTAAAAAGCTGGTAACAATTTCCTTATAGTCCTGCTTTTGGTCTCCTCACTCTAGCTATTGCTTCTTCTTGTTCATTCTCTTCATTTTTGTTTCTCTACACATATAAAATTGTGGTAAGATTCCAAATTTATTTGTAATTTAAAAACACACAAAAAATGGTTTATGGATAGTGCTAGGTGTGAAAATCCACAAAGGCAGCATATTCAAACTTAATCCTCATTAATGTACATACAGTCACATGTTTTTCCTAATTTGTGCAATAAACTTTTCCATAATGCCTTGTGGTAACCAACTATATCTACAATCTCTAGAGATTATTTTTTTCTCAGAATAAATATAAGTTATAAATCAGCATATTAAACTGTACTCTATTTTTTGCACTAATTTTATTCATTTTTTGCTAATTTTATTCATTCAAAAAACTGTGTAACTATAGAACAAAATAATCATGACATTTTTTAAAATAAATACTCTGATTTCAGTTTGGGTGGAATTACCATTCAATTCCTGAATAAGAATAAATTAAGTAAAAATAATATTTTGAACACTGACAAACCAGCTAAATGGCTAAGGAAGATAGGTAAACTTTCCCCATTCACTGTGGCAGAAATGGTGATATTCAAGGTGCTAAGACTTTAGCCTTAAGTGATGAAATTGAGTTTTGTCTTCCAGAACACCTAAGAAGTTATGTATCATAATGAAAACTTTTATTGATTACATTGCATAGTTTATTTAAAAATACAAATAGCTGTTTTAAAATCTTAATTTATATTTGGAGCAAAAGTTTGGAAAGACTGTACAAAAATATATATAAGGAGTGAGAAGCACAGAAAATATTTATTTGATTTATGTAAGTAGCCATGGTGTGCCAGAATATTACGCTGGTTATAGTAGACAACCTGTCAGCAAATACACTAAAGTCATCCAGGCCAAGAGCTAATGAGGAGCAAAGTAGCATACATATCCTTCTTGGGAAACAGCCATATTTGATGAAGAGATTAGATAAAATATAGGAATAAAGTATTTTTAATAAAATTTATCAAAATAAGAAGAGAACTAAAAAAACAGTTCATTAATATTAAAATTCAAGCTAGTTCAAAGGAAAGTGAAAATTAAAAAGCAGAAAGAACAGTTACAATGAAATAAAAACCCAGGAAGAAAAAGTAGAAATAAGTAGAAGACTGTGTTAACCTTAAAAAACTATACTCACCACAAAAGGGGACTTGTAACATTCATGTGTCCTAAAGTCAATAATTTTTAAAATCCTACAGGAATGCAGGGATGCCCTGACAGTTCATTTGTCAAATAGTTCATTTAAACTATTACTTATTCACAACCCTGCCCCCCTGCAACTCTCTTGAAACGTTTGTTGACCTATACTCTATTTTCAAGTGATTCCTTGCTTTGATAAGAGTCTCAGAACTGCATTATACTGCTATCTACTCAGAATATTTTACATTCCAATAGGAGATTATATCTAGTCTCCCTCTGTACTATAATTTTTCTGTCCCTAAATTCAACTCACCTCTTCTTCTCCACCCATAAATCCAGTTTAACCCTTCCTTAAGTTGCCTTCCAGATATTGATTGTTACCACTTTGGTCATGATATTTTTTGTAAATTTGAGTGTCTAAAAATAATCTCTCTCCTTTCAAAATACTATATCTTTAAGAAAAAAAATGATGGATGTTATTTGAATTGAAAGTAATGGAGTAACTGGAAAAGTTCTGGGCTACGTATTTTATACTCAGATGATGACAATATCACTTGAAATGTTTTATATTAAAATAAAAAAAAACTCATTCACTAGTGTTATCTTGAAATACTTCCAAACCTTCATTATACATACTTAGAAAAAGCTACCCCAAGGCAAGAATGAAAGCTGCTTAAAAATAGATTATTCTGCATTGTTATCAACTAAACTATTCCCTTGTTGACCACGTTTGGATATATTTTTTAAATTCTCTAAACTAGCTTTTTCATCAATAGTATGATCATAGGGATTATTGCTTTCTTTAAATTTGAGGTATTAGCAGAATTAATTAAAATTTTTAAATGTAATGAACTATTTGAATGTAAAACATTATAACAAAAAAGGCCATGTGCTATGGATATTTTTGATAAGGCAAATACAGAGATGAATATGTGTAAACTTCAAATGGCCAGCAGTATTTCCTGAGTATCATATAAGAGATTTTTATCTGAAACAGTATATAAAGGGAGAATTGACTTTTAGAGCAGATTGTTTTCAACATTGTTTAACCATAAGAAAGAAGATTTATAAGAAAGAATGCAGAGCATAGATTAATTAAAAGATTTCAAAGAAAACCATATGGATTACCAGGCTTTGTGACTTCAAGAAAGAACAAATGAATGCTTTATAACATTCAGCATCAAAGCATTCCTTAACAATGATTTGAAGTCATTAATTAAATCTGGTTCAGTGTTCTCCTCAGTGAAGTTTCATCTTTCATTAAATGGGGGCTGCAAAAAGAAATAGGAATTGATAGGCAGTCATGTCTCCCACAAAGCTTTTCTACTTCAGATTTATTTTCTAGACCAGCACTCACAGGGTGTCAGTTTTTAACACCATACCACCAAAGTTTCCACAATAAATAAATACATGTGTGCAAGCCTATACTCTGCATGTAATCAAGTCAAGTGTGATTTGTTATTAGATGTTTGGTTCTGCTGTTGCTTTTTCTACTCTAACCAGGTGCAGTGTACAGAGTTGGCAGTTATTTATAGTGTAATGTGGTGTGAAGGTCTTTGAGAAAAAAAAGCATAAAGAAACCCATGAATGTGAAACAATATTTATTATCATCACTGAACCATGTTTATGTGTCTATTTTACCATTTGCTGATGTAAAGAATGAACTAGAGAGGAATTTATAATATTTACTTCTCTTCTGTATGTTTTTAAAGTTTTTACCTGAGGAATGTAAAATAAAATGATGGGTTATGAAGACAAGGTAGGGGTTCTTGCTTCTTCCGAAGATTTCTTTCCTCAAGGAATGCTAAGGATGCCATCAATTTAGGAGAGGTATTTTCTTTGTTTAAATCCTTAGAAGCTGGGCACAATGCCGCATGCCTGTAATCCCAGTGGCTCAGGAGGCTAGGCAGGAGGATCGCAAGTTCAAAGCCAGTCTCAGGAAAAGCTAGGTACTAAGCAACTCAGTGAGATCCTATATCTAAATAAAATACAAAATAGGGCTGGGGATGTGGCTCAGTGGTCGAGTGCCCCTGAGTTCAAACTCTGGTACTAAAAATAAAAATAAAAAAAATTTTTAGAAGTAAATTCTACTAAATATCCATGAGAGATTCCATTGATAAAGTCATATTATAATTTGCCTAATGTTTAGTTTGTAGACAATAGGTAAATGAGCTTTGCAATATTCCTCCTGTGCAGCTATATTTTGGTATGTGCTATCTGTCCACTCACTACCCCTCACTCACCCTCTGTTGACCACTATTCTACTCTCTACCTCCCTGAGACAGAGGTTTTAAGCATAGACCCATAAGTTTGAAAACCATAATTTAAGCTACCAATATCAGAATGGTCTAGGATCTAATAGAAACACAAGTCACTAATGGTAGCATATGGTCATATTCACTAGAACTGATACACATCTCACTATGGTTTCACTTGTGATATTAAATTTTAATGTTCTATTTAAAAAAAATTAACAAGAAGTATAGCTTTCACAAAGACTGACGCTAATATTCTGAAAAGTTTTGGGAACTACAACATGTTGTCTCTGATAATAAGCCCAGTGGGATGTTTCTTGAGCTGTACATGCACAGGTACAGGAATACATACACTTTTAATTACTTGGCTGAATGCTCTAGTGAACTAAAAGTATGTTGGTATCAAAAAATTACTTGATACAACCTATACCTCTCTTTTAATTTTGATATTCAAAATTCACTGTCATATTCAAAGTGTTGAATAACAGTAGAACATGTATATTTGATCATTTGAGTAAGAAAATTAGACAAAACTTAAAGTACAATACAAACGATCTCAATTTACAAAAACTAAACCATCTAAGTAGGACCTTAATAAGGGGCATGCCAGGCATTCAAATCCAAATCAAAATCTTGTTATAGCTGAAAACACAACACAAATTTCCCACAGTAAGATAAAGAGAAAATAATTTAAATGGATAAAAAGAATGAAATACCCACTTTCTTTAATGAGTAGCTTTCATCATAGGTTCATTGACTGTAAGAATCATGGAGAACAATTAATGTCACCCAGTACCAAGCTTTCTTACGTATAAGGAAGGATACAGTAAGAGGTAACAGGGGACATCTGATTCCCAGGCACAGAATACAATATCTCTATATCTCTAGGCATTTGGAACATGAGAGTAGATAAAAGGCTTAGAGGATTAGACTGATCAAGATTCTTGGTCAAGAACCATACACTTTGCCAATGTGACCAAAATTGGGATCTGTTAGCAAAGAAGAAAAAGAGTGTGAATGTTTAATTATATAACTAATACTGTCTGCCACAGATGGCATTGAATCTGTTCTCAGCAGGCTGCTGTCATGTACAACTTGCCTATTAAGGTAATGCCAAGAATTTACCACTCTTCCATGAGAACTAGTGTATTAGTCCATTTTTTGTTACTCTAGCAAAATATCTTCAGCAGGCTATCATACAAAGAAAAGAGGTTTATTTTGGTTCACAGTTCTGGATGAAGGTTGAGCAACCTCATCTGTCAATGGCTTTCTTGTTGGCAAAATCCCTGCGACAGTACCAAGTATCACATAACAAGAAACATGGAGCATGTTTGTCCATGAGTGTGTGTGTATGTGTGTGTTTGTGTGTGTGTGCGCACACATACGTGTGCTCTGTTCTCTCTTTCCTCATAAAGCTACCAGTATTTAACCATGTGGGCCTCTTCCAGATGATCTCCTCCAATCTTAAACGCTTCTCAAAGGCCCTGCCTCTAAACATCATGATAGGATTAAGTTCCCAATCTCCTAATACCTCACAGTGAGGATTAAATTTCAACACATGAACCCTTGGAGATGCACTCAAACTATATACAAACCATAGCAACCAGCTAAACAACCTGCAACACTAAATTACAATGAAATGAAGTTCTGATAACATCATATTTTAGCAGTAACATAAACACCAAGAGATTAATCACTCTAAACCAGGTGTGGTAAAAGGTGCATAGGAAGTGGAACATTTCTTTTTCCTTTTACTTGTCCCCTTTAATAGAAGGAGGAGGAGGAGGAAGAGGAAAAGGAGAAGGAGGAGGAAGAGGAGGAGGAGAAGAAGAGAAGAAAGAGGGAGGAGAAGGAGGAGGAAGAGGAAAGACAGGAGGAGGAGGAACAAGGGGAGGAAAAGGAGAGGAAGAGGGAGGAGAAAGAGGAGGAAGAAGAGGAGGAGGAGGAGAAAAAAGAATAAGGAGGAGGAGGACGAGAAGTGTAAGAAGAAGAAGAAGAAAGTGGCAGCAACAGAATATGACCTGTGAATGAGCTCGGAAGAATAATAATAAAATACATTGTAATTAAATTGTTAATTGGTGAGCCACTTGGCAATGCATTTTTCTACCTTTTTATTTTTCAAATTTATCAATGAAAATGTATTGTTTTATAATGAAAGACTTTTTTGGCAACCCAGAAATAACATAGGCTGAGTTAAAATTTCATAATGGAGCAGATTTTTGTTGGGATTGCTCATATATCAGAAAGAAGGTTTTTATAAAATCAAGACATACACAATTTTCTAATCAGAAATTGGAAGTTATTGAGTTCAGCTCCTCATGGATTTACTCTGCACATAACAACAGTGCATATTTTCTAACCAGATCATCAACCTGACCTTGAATTCTGAATCCACTTCTTGCTGGCTATATGACAGTGAACAATCAATCTCTCTATTCCTTGGTATCCTCTTTCATAAAAAAGAACAGTATAAATTCCACCTCATATAGTTCATTTGAGAAATAACTGAGGAAGTATTATAGTGCCACTAATTAGGGTGTCTCTCCAGCGCAAGTTTATGTACAAATTCTGAACACGGCTGGTAAAATAAAGTAATCATGGTCCTTCAAGTGAAAATGAAAACAAAAGACATTATACAGAAAAAGAGATGCAAAGTAGAAAAGGGAGAGAATAAATATGTGAAAAAAGAGATATTTCATTAATATTAGTTAATATTCACAGCACAGAGCCTGGCACAGTCTTTTCACATGTATAAAAAAGACACAGGAGCAAAGATCAGTAAGGATGTGACCAGAGGATAAGAGGAAAGTCACTAAAGGAAGGAAAAAAAGTAAAATCTGTAGAAGGTTTTTGACTCTACACATAGCATAAATAAGCAATCCCTGAAAATCAGCTGAGCAAGTAACTAAATAAAACCTGTACACAAAGCAAAGAAATAAAAAGATAAATAAAATACACAAGGATAAATGTAACCTCATGAAGATAAGCCATATCTGTCATTTGGTTAAACTTTACTTTTATTTTTCTCGAGTCCCACCAAATAATATATTTTTCTTATTATGTTTCATTCACGTTATTAAAGGTTTTGACACCAAGGCTGCTTGAAGACCAGAATACTGGTTCATGTGAATCATCAAAATATCTACAAGAAATGAATTCTTATGTTTAGGAGATAATTTTGTTAATGTTTTTGCATGAATTGATAATAAGGCAAAAGTGTTTTTCATGAAAATAATATTCACAACATTTTACACTTCAGTAAGTTCTTATTTCTACATATGCACTTAAGATTTTAAATTATTTTCTAAATACATGTCTAGTTGATACAGTGTAAGAATTAACTTAAGATTCCTATAGCATGGCAGACAATCAAAAAACTAGATGGAAAACATGAGAAAAACTAAAGAATTACTACTTGTCCAGCAGTAGTAGTGTATTTAATTAATTCACAATTTTTTTTGTTCAAGGTGATTTATAGTGTGAGGTTTTTTCTTTTCACTAATTTCTCATGTCTTTGTTTTTGTTTTAAAGAGTGGAAAGGTACCACTTGCCCTACATCATTTCTTTAAGCAACATTTGAAGGCAAAACAGCAGATAAGATTTGAACACCTGCTATCCATAATTTTAAATTCAG